>JALPQI010001834.1:0-101242 GCA_025490895.1 Thaumatotibia leucotreta | reverse complement strand
TTTTGTAGGCTTATTTAAAGTACCTACCTAAATACAGAACAAAAAAAAATTAATAAAAAAATATTTAGTAAACCTGCTATCAGGCCCTGAAACCTTTACCGATAGCTAGTTCTTCGCCACAGAACATTTCACACTCGCGCAAACAGATTTGACGCAATAAAAGTTAAAAACTTCAAGTAACCTAGTGATTACAATATCTCATTTCCCTTTAATGAAGGAGTATTTAAATGTTCGGCCCCGAGCATTATTCGGTCGCCAATTTTGGAACCAGTTTTAGAAATTATAGGGTCAGCTCTGAAGGCTGGGGTTAGACGTGGTTAGCGGCAGAAAGAACCTCGCAACATTGTATGGATAATGTGACTGTGGAAACGTGTGGATGAACGGAAAAAGGGGCCATTGTAAGTAATTTACAAGTTTATTCACTACGGTGAAATACGATATAGTGAAAATCAGGCTCTAGCCTAGTTGGTAGTGACCCTACCTACGAAGCTGAAGGTTCCAGATTCAAATCACAGCGAATGCATTTATTTGTGTGTTAATTATCACACAAACCATTGTTCCTTGGTCATGGTTTCTTTTCTATGTATTAAAGTGTCTATGCAATGTATATCTATGTATTATATCGTCACTTATTATCCACAACAAAAGTCTTGATAATAATTGAAGTTACCGTGGAACTAAGTCAATTTGCTGAGGTAGGTATAATATAATGATATTTATCTTTTGTACTTAAAATTAAGCACTTAGAAGTACATACTAAATGTTAGAAATTTATAAAGTAATAATTTATTATAATTTGACTACACTGTCAAAACTATCAATCCTACCAATGATAGGATATCATAAATAAAACTACGCTTGATTAAACTTAAAAACGTCCGCTTTTTTCTCAATCAAAAAAACGGCACGTATTTGTAAAACAACATTTTCATTTTTAATGTTTTTATTATTTATTTTTCAATTGAAATGCAATGTTTTCTTAACAAAACAAGGGTCAGATCAGATTTTAAGTTTGAACTCAGATGTGGTTTACGATACAAGAAGCATGGCATTGCAACATTGTATGTATGACTAACACGACACGACTGCGAATTGTCGGTGAAAAACGTGGCTAATGGTAATTCACTCACATACTAACAAATTAACTCATTACAATGTGTTAGGTGAGTATGACAACATTTCGTTGCATGATGGAATCAAAATATAGATCAGAAAAATACAGAACTGGCCACCTTCAGCTGAATTATGAAATTAAATAATCAAGTCAATGGAACTTAAGTAGGTGCAATATTGCATTGTGGATTTTAATTCAATTTTACATTCTTAAGAAGACAACGTAGCTATAGTAGCGGGGTAGTATAGTATATTATCTGCTTTATCGATTTAGAAGCAAAACAATAAAGATATTATTTATTTATAAGTATTATTATAGGTAGGTATTTCAGGATTCGAAAGGTGGTGTTTATTAATTATGAATAATTTAAACAAACAATATAAGTACCTAATACAGATTATAGTAAAATAGATAGGTAACAACTATAGCTCTATACTAAAAAAAGCGTTTTTATGGAAAAAATATCAATGTCACGAATTTTGTCGTGCCTTTTTTTATTTACATTTCTTATTTAGGTACATTTTCACGTAATAAATTAACTTTTTTCTGCAGGATCAATAAACTAATTTCAACTCGGAAAATAACGAAGAATAAATTAAATTTTTACCCACTTTTTACCAAATGATACAGTAAAAATTCGGCTTTTAAATGTAACCAGTAAAGCCTGCACTGACCCGCCCGTGTCGGAGGTTGCCCGCGTCCTTGTATTGTTTTCGCGGGCCCATTGCGTGCACCCTGAATGAAATACGGCCGACAGACCGACTACTTATTTTTGTTTTATTAATTTTTTTTAGGTCGTGTTACTTAATTTTATCAAGTCGCATGAGTTATGAGAACCGGGACCACACGCGCGTCGCATTAATTATGCGTGAGTTTACGTGGTAGGACTAGACTCGAGATTAATGGGATTCCGATCCCGGATTCTAATTCGAACTTTCGAGTCTTTGCAGTTCAACAACACTTGAAAGTATCTTATTAGAATCAGTTAATAAATCGTATTATTCGACCAATCAGAACGAAAATTATAAGCTAAGTCCAATCTTGACAGACGTCATGTGGTGTTCTCATTAGCATTCTAAACTAAAATTGTCAAATAACCGGATTTTTTTAATAATCTGGTTTCGATTATTTAAGTATTTGTAATTTTTATGTATTTCCTGAAGAGGTTGAGTATTTGTCGATGGTCAGTGGCACTCAAGTTAATAATAATGCTCCCAAACTAGATCGGGTCATCGACCCGGCGCGCGCGCTCCCGCCATAACGCGGGCCACTAAAATGATGCTTCGTATTTGAACGTGGCACCGTAATGTTGTTTTTTTTTTTGTAGGTTTTGTATTAAACATATTGGCAGCTTACTATTTCTTTAATCCGTCACATTTATTAATTTTAGAGCCCATTAGTTTAGGTTTGTTTATGGCACTAAGAATAAATAATTTCCGATTCTATCAAAAGGCATATTCACTGTTATTAGACTTATTAGGAAAAATATGTACTTAGGTACAAACAAATAAAATCCCAGTCTATTTTTTTTATTACTAAAAAATGGGGGCAGGTACACATTCTCATAAAGCCTTAAATGTTAAGTATCCGCCTTTCAACGAACTGAAATTTCCTTTAGACAGAGAAGTAAGTATACGTATTTTAAAAGCATTCAAGATTTATCGTACGAAAAACGGCTGAATGATTTTATTATTAAGTTCGCGGGTATTTTAAAGGTTTTAATTAATTTGAGAGTTCAGTTCTTATATTCTCCTACCCCAAAAGTATAATGATATCACATATTAAATTAAACAAAGTGAAAATTAACGACTAAATAAATATAACACTACCATATAAAACTTAAAAGCACAACTAAGTATGGCCTTAATTAAATTTTCCTACATTAATCCATACACATTGATGAAATTATTAGTAGCCTGTTTCATATTTGGATGAGGAAGTTTAACTAATTTTACATTAATATAATTACTGCGTAGTCGTTAACGTAAAAAGTCAATTTAACGTAAGCATTCGTTGTAACATTTTATATACCCATTATTACACACCTATTAAAAAAATGTTACTGCAAATAGAATTTTTGCTACATTTATTACATATTTCAACTGAATTTAAACTAGTAATTACGTAAAATAGTCGTGTTACAGATATTTCTTAATATGCACGTAAACTGTGTTATTATTGAACGAGCTGTTTGAACAAGTAACCAGTTTTATCGGTCTATAAATTAATTTAATTGGTAAAAAAGGGGTTTCAGAATTACAATGTGTTACCTGCGCTATCCTAAGCTTAAGGTACCGAAAGTGGCAATACTTGTAATAAATAATAATTCTTTTTATTACAATATTATTTAACATATTATATTAAAAATAATGATTAATATCTTTCGAAAACCTCAAGTTTTATTTCAGATTTGTTTGTAGAATAAATTCAATCGATCACCGACCACAAAAGGTCTTGTAATGTGTGCGCGCTGCTACGGCGTAGCACTCAATCGGGCGCGTAGCATATCTTATTAGATATTCGTAGAGCTTCTATTATCAGATCAGAAAATGGTATTAATGCAATGATGGAATTCGATATTGGTAATCTGCATGATTTAGACAATTTTTTTTTAGAATTGTGGATTTTGCTACCATTGTTTGTAGCTTAATAACTAAGATTTAAAATAAGAAATGGTTTTCCGTTCTTTACTTTTTAGGTACATATTTAATTAGTGACAATAAATACTCTGGCAATTTAAATTATATGTCTTCATTGTCCACACAAAACAGTGACATACGAGTGTCATTATACGAAACATTAAAAAATTTAAATTATTTGTCAACTTTTTTTAAGGGTTTATTCTAGGTTCAATTTTATATTTTTAAATTTAATTTAAAATTTATCATGGATTTAATATTATTGTTAAGTAGATATGGTACTTAACATAGTACGCTTTCAAAATTAATAAAATATTTTTGAATTGCCAAGCAATGTAAATAAAATTATAATTCACCATTAAAGTTATTTTCTTAAGACGCGCCATTAAACAGGCATTTTCAAATATTTAGGAAGTGCAAATTAGTAACGACCCACTAAAATTTAATTTTATTGTTTTATCATTGATCAGAATTCTTTTTATGGCGCCTAATTAGGTAGTTGAGGTTGACGTTGATGGGTAAAGATTATAAACAACACTGAAATCTGTCGCATCAATAAAAGCCTGACGAGGGTCGTTCGTTTTATGTGCGTTTTATTGACACTTGAGCCGAGAAGTCGACCGCTACCTGTTCTTATTGGATTCCTAAGAGGTTCGTATCGCCCGGGGCGAAGATTTCGGGAAGCGTCATTTTAGTGATTTTACTTTGAGGATTCGTATATGGTATGCGGTCGAGTCAATGATTAATTATTGAAAGCTAATTTATTTACGATTTTACATAGATAATTTCTAATTTTAATAATAAATTAAAGATAAATGGAAAGTTTTATAGTTGACTGACCTGCTATGGCCATCCAAGGGTAGAAGGTGTGGTTGGTGGGCTGATGCTGGACGGGTTGCGCGGCGGCGGCGGCGCCCGGCAGCGCGCACTGGTTGCCCCACGGCAGCGCCCTCCCAGGGCTGGACGACTCGCTGTACCGCGCCTCTGGAGTGCAAGCGGCCGGCCGCACCAGCGCGCCCAATCCTGAACCCCAGCCTTCCTTCCCGCCGTACCCATTCTGTTGCTCTCCTCCACCTTTAGAACAATCCGCCTTCCCGTATTGCTGCTCTCCAGCGTACAGCTTACATGCCGCCGCCACCGACGCGTCGTACGGCGAGTCTTGCGGCCTCGGCTGGTGCAACCCGTGCGGCTGGGCGTACGTCAACCCCAAAGGAAACCCTCTGTACTGGTCTCCACCGCCGCCCCCCTGGTGCACTCCGTGCGCCCCGTAAAAACCGCCCTGCTCGAAATAAGAGTTCATCTTCGCAATCACTATCGTCACTCAGTTAGAAACACTTATGTCATCGCCGTGACGCGACCTCCGCCAATGTCACTTAAAATTAATTTTCGATAATTTAATTGTTAGCTACGTCACTCGAGCGTCATAATGTTGGCGATAAACGAGTCGATGTTTACTTTTTACGAGTGTAGCGCGTGCCGCGGGTTTTACGACTTTTTAAGCGGTTGTCACAGCGAGCGCGATCACGTGGTCGGTGCTTTATTTTGGAGCTGACGAGGCGTGCGTCGCGAGCGAAGTTTCGGGCCGTGTTTGACCGCAAGCGTTCGTCTGTAGCGGCGCGACCCGACTCTCGCAAGCTACTGACTGAGCGCGAGCCACGCCGCCGCGCCTGCCTTCCGAGCGACTCGCTCGCAACACCGTATATTGCGCCGTCCCCTTTTCGCTAATGACTATTAAATATTATCAGTTACGCTCTCTTTTCCCTTTCTTATCACTCCTACTGAACGCACGTGGCTACTTAAAAAAAAACTATCGCGAATTTTTATTGATCATAACCTAATGCGTTATAAAAATAAATCGTGTCATAATTTCAAGTCAACAACATACAAGTCGATATAAATCATAAGAGCAGAAGCTGTAACCAAAGTGGCTACTTAACTTTATTTGACTTTTATTCTCCTAAACACCCACCCGAGCACTTGAAAACGCAAAAAACCCTCTACAAAAGCCTCTAAGTGACTTTACTACTGTCGAGTAGCCGCAGAAGTCGTAAACTCATAAAGGTACAATTAGTGAAACGGGTAGTAAAGAAAAGATTTTACAACCACTTCTCGGTCGGGCCACAATGAGCGCGCAGTATCGTAACAAGGTGCTGAATAGAGTGAGAAGTCGTAAAGATGATTATTATTTCTTCTACTACCTGTTTTTACGAGTGAATGCGCTGTTACGCTCGCTCGAGTGTCGTTTCGGGCCGCGCGAGTGAGAGAGATTGTTATCTGTGAACCGCTTAGACGCGCGGTCGGAGTTTGGGGAAACGTAGTCATCTCTTTCTGTCGTGGCGCGTGCAGTAGGGCGCACTATCGAAGGGTAAACAATAGCGCATTATCGCAACAGCACTCGCCGCGTCCAAATGAAGTCATCAAACGAATAAATGGCGGTACGCGGCCAGCTCAGAGACTCGTATTTTTATTGCAGTCACCTCTTAAACAAATATTTGCCGATAAAAAGGACGGGATGTGCAGCGATGATTTTTTTTAAGCTGGTAATTGGTCACTTTGCAACGATTACATCTATGGCAGGAGCCGGTCTCGGCCTGGCCATGGGATTCAGGCTTATTGATACATGCCAAACATTGTAGTTGCTAAAGAAACATAAAAGCTTATCTACTTGCAACATTTCGCAATTCTCCTGCCCTTCTAGTTACGGTAGACAAAATAATACAGAAGTAATTTGCTCTGGCGGAATGTCTCAATAAGCGCTAGGTTTTTTAAATATTTTAAAAACCCAAAAAGACTAGTTAAATTATACTTACCAGCTGGTACCTATTTTATTTTAAACACTTAATAGCAAAATGGTAGCTCCTGTCTGTATCATAATGAATGTCCATTGATGAAAGTTAATAGTACCTAGTAAGTCTATCAACGGTTTTCCAAGTTCCCATTGAATAAAGCAATTGGTAGTAAAACCTACCGACTCGTAGGTAGAATCATAGGTATCCTATAATTAGGCGCAGCCTTAACACATCCCTTACCTAATTTCAGCCTTAACACATCCAACCAGCCATTCATCTCTGATATTGTTTACCTTTTCAACGTCAGCTTATTTTTAAACTTCAAGAAAACCCTGAAGGTCTGTGTGCTTAGACAAGTTGCCAATCGCTAACGTTTAATCGTCAATCGTAAACGAAAGCTAACTGTCTTCGTCGCAATAATATGAAAGAGTGACAGAGAGGGAAAACTACGATACGCTACTAAGCGTTAGCGATTGGCAACTTGGCTAAGCATCCAGCTTATTTTTAAACTTCAAGAAAACCCTGAAGTTCTGATCCTGAATGAAAGGAATTAAACGCTGAAAATGTATGATTCGAACTTGCGTACTTAGGTGAGCATATCTAAAAAAGTTTGTACATTTGAAGCACGTTTTCAATATTGATAAAAATTTGTAGGCTGGTAGAGTGAATGATGCTGAGCAAAATCGACCACATTCCCCAAAATGTCCCTAAATCTTGTATGAAACGTTCCTTTTTTATTACCATAAATATACAGGGTGTAAGTCTAATACGGGCGAAGCTCTTAACGGGTGTTAGTTTACGACATAATAAGTACATTCAAATAGCTTTTACTTAAAATAAGAGTAACAAAATTTTATTTCATAATTTTAATTCAGCGCGCAATGTAGAGCAACATTCGCGAGTTAAACTCTCGTTGACAGCTAATTTCAAAAGCAGATGACATAACTGCCATATCAACAATAACAAATGTTCGTACCTACATTGCTGCTCCGATAATCTTAAAAAAAAATCTGTGGGGTCATAATTAAGAGTAACTTTTAAAAAAACCTTGTAATTCATGATTACACTAATGAATCCCATGCCTGGTTTAATTGATCGCCCGTATAAGATTTACACACTGTATACGAAATTTGTAACAAAAAAAGAACGATTCTTCCAAAAATTTTGGCACATGTTGGAAAATGTGGTGGACCTTGCTCAGCAACATTGACTCTACCAAATGTAGAGTCGACGCCAAAGATATCGTTACGGTTTAGGTGCCAAAAATATGTTTACACGACTTTATTGCCTTGATATTAAGGTTGCGTAAATTTATTTTTGGCCTAAACTGTAATGATATCTTTGACGTCGACTGTACAAACTTTTTGAGAAGTGCATAGGTGTGTTTCTGGAACTAGGAACTAATGGAGATAAGGACGTGGTGTCAGATATATGAATTTTAGGCATACCAGTGTCTACTATTCTTTAGACGTAAATACACTGTTCATTGCATCTTGCATCAAAATATTTCAAAGGAAAGAATTGAATGAAGGTCCGAGATTTCTTAGGTTAATCGATTCCTTCTTTGTCAAATGAGAGTTCATCAAACGAAAATTGTTATAATAAATAACTATTGTGTTGCGGAAGATTTGAACATAAATATTTAAGCCTACTTAACCCATACCAAAAAAAATCTGCTAACAGTATTTTCCTACCTGGGTCATTTGCAGAAAAAGTGTACCTTTTAATGTCACGAAAATAAGTACCTAAATAAATTGAGATTTTTCAGTTTAGTTACTCTCATACTAAAGGTATGAAAAATTCTGTAACAATTTTTTTTGAGATTTTTTTTATCAGTTTCGTTACATTTCGTTTAATACATTTAGTATGGGAGTAACTAAACTGAGTAATCTCAATTTACATACTTATTTTCGTGACATTAGGGACAATTTTTTTTGTTTCATAACTGAAAAGTACGCACGATGCCGAGTAAAATCATGTATTACAGTCCATGATCGCAAAAAAAATAAGGTACACTTTTTCTGCAAATGACCCACCTATCTAATTTTTGGCGAGTAGTCTAAGTAAAGAATGAGATTGGAAAAGGTTTCGGTAATGTGATTAGTGTACCTGAATACAATTATTTATTTTAGGAATAGCCAAAATTATATTAGAACAAATTAAATGTGTGTTGAAAAACAAAGTCCCAATTTCAAACGAAGGACTATGATTCAGTTGAGGCACAACGCGTTGATGTCTTATATTTAAAAACGTTTACCTCGCAAGTTGATGTCTTTTCTGTAGGCTGCGTATTACCAATCTTTTATTCGATGAATAACGTTTACTCTCGGATACTAGTGTCAAATTACTATGGAGTTTTGACATTACTATCCGAGAGTATGCGTTATTCTTCGCATAAATGTTTGGTAAAATGGACCCTTAGTGAAACTTGCATTATACTTAGTTGTTGACAAACATGAGATATTGTAACAATTTTGATTGAATCCTGAAAACGAGGTAAGGTAAATTGCTAATAACTGGCCACCCTCCAGTGGGCCTCTTATATAAAAATGAACTCTATGTGTTTATAATTAGATTTCATTTTGGAAGTGGGAGAGTGATTGAAATTGACATGACACATCGTTTTAAAATGAATTCTAACTATAAGCACATAGAGTTCATTTTTATAGAAGGTGTCCAGCTACTGGAGAGTGGCCAGTTACTAGCAATTTACCCCGTATGATTACAGTATGACCATGAAATTTCAATTCGAATATTACCTAACTTCGACGAATAGATAAAACAAATCTTTTCACTATAGGTAGGTACTGTGGCTATTTGGTTTGCCATATAAAATAAACTGAGAAAATGAATATAATTAGTCAATTATCACTATTTTCTTGCACGATTGTTCATTAATTTCTTGCAATTAACCAATAATAATTAACTTTTAATTAATATTTCAAGACAGAGGTGATTTATGAGATACTGAACTCTTATAGTTAAGCCAGGGACAGTTCATTAAAAGACAATGACTGAGTACTTGATACCAATGGCATTATACAAAAATGGTGAAACAAGATAATAAATAATAAACTATGAATCTATTAATGATTTTAAACAATTTTTACTATAGGACCAAATATGAAAAAATCGACACTTCCATACATTTTGGTCAACCTATCTTACCCCATTTCTATGGAACAAAAATTTAAGTGTCGTTTTTTTTCTGGAGTTTTCAATTCTTCACATTTGGCTCCATAGTAAAAGTTGTTCAAGACATTAATAGATTCATGTGTGTTAGTATACTGTATTATCATTTTTGTAACACTCTGTATAAATCTATATTTATAATGGCTTAAATGGTCTTGGCTACTACAAGCCGGAAGAAGCAGCGAAAGAGATGTGAAATGAGGACCAGGAGTACTTCGTCATCATCATCATCATAAATAAATATCATAGGAAATATCTATAAAGCCTATTTAATAGTCCCATGGTAGCACCATTCGATTATCATACTTAAGTTAAATAAGTATATATGACACATATATACTTAAGTACCTACATAGAGCGATGGAGCGAGCCATGCTCGGTTTTAAACTACAATTTAAGACCGAGTTAGAAACGTCGAAATCAGAAGTCGCACCAAGTACGAGACGTAGGAGATACCGTTACTAACCTCAAATGGAACTGGGCAGGACATGTTGCCAGGCAGAGTGATGGCAGGTGGACTAAAGTTCTCACGGATTGGGGGCCTATTTCGGATGAAATAGCTCCTGGGCGTCCGTTGGCTCGTTGGGTCGACGACATTCGTAAGATTGCGGGACACTTCTGGGTTAGACTGGCTCAGGCAAGGACCGAGATGAGTGGCGTATTAGAAGAGAGGCCTATGCTCAGCAGTGGGCGATAAATAGCTGAAATGATGTTGATGATGACCTACATAGAAAATAGCGCCATAACTAAGAAACAAACATTTGTGGCAAAACACGAAGAGATGCCCTTGCCAGACCTCCATTTTCGTAGCAAGTAGATCCACTACCTATTAGGTATTCCTCATGAGATGAGGCTTGCAGATTTATCGACTAGCGTGCGGCCACTTCCAGATTTTTCGACCGAGAGGGTGCGAAGTTACATAGTCTAAGCTAAGTTGCAAAATCGCTCAGTTGCCAACGAAACGCAATTGTCTTAACAGCTCTAATGAAAAGAGTGACATAGAAGGTAAACTACGCTACTGCGCGATAGCGATTGGCGTCTTGGCTAGGTACATATTCAATGGAGTAATTTTTATCAACAGAATTCATTTTGCAGTAGGTACGTGGATGTTCCATCTGCATAGCTGCAGACGATAGGTATAGTCAATCGTAAACGAAAGGCAGCTAACTGTCTTTGTCGCACTAATATGACAGAGAGGGAAAACTACTATACTCTACGAGCGTTAGCGATTGGCAACTTGGCTAAGCATCCTGGATAGAAAATGTTCATACAAAAAGTATGAAGTTTATTATGTATATAGGTAAGGTAAGAAAAAAATACATTCATGGGAAAGATAAACGGAAATATTAACGGGCGGGAACTAACAGCCGTCATGCCAATGCTACCTGTATAGGATGATTACGATGTATGTAGGTAATGTTGCTTAATACATGTGCCGGGTATTTACCTGCCTATATAATATAAATATTTTCATCACACTTGCTGTCTAAGCGCGCCATTGCTTGCGCGCGTAGCGGGAGTAATAGAAAAGTGATATTCCCTAGGGAGTAATAGAAATGTCAGTACGTCATTGAATAATGTTATTTCTTGAAACTTATTTTTTTGTCGGCAAGTGTGATGAAAAACATTGTATGCATCACGGTAGGTAAGCGGAATACTAACTCGAGTCATAAAAGCCCTCCGCCTAACGGCGTCGGGCTTCTAACACTCTCGTTAGTAATTCCGTACTTACCTCCCTTGATGCACAATGTACTATTAATGGTATATCATTATTTTCTTGTGGAGCTACATAACATGCACATGCACATACTCGTAAATAATGATTATATACAGGGTGGAAAGGGACGACGCTCCTTCCCGCTACCGACCGAGTCTACCAACCATTACGATGAACTTTCAGTATGGGACCAACATCGAAATATTAAAAAAAATTACCTCTCATACAAAGTGAGTGATTAGTTAGAGTTCAATAGTATCGAAAAGTCAATTTTCCATGTACGCTTTCGATGTTGGTCCCATACTGAAAGTTCATCGTAATGGTTGGTAGACTCGGTCGGTAGCGGGAAGGAACGTCGTCCCTTTCCACCCTGTATATAGGGTGGCCAAAAAATAAGTGCTTTTCCGTTGCCTGTGAGCTTCAGGGATTCCTAGGGATTTTTTAGAAAGTTTCTAAAGGTCGATACTTTTCTGAAATGATACGTATAATAAGTATAACTAGATGCTACCTATTTACTAGGTATACGTACTACCAGTTCTGAAACTAATTTCCAAAAAAGTTTCCTAGGGCGTCTATCCTGTATTTGAAAACTCACTGGCCGTCGTTGGATTGCATCACTGCGAGCGTGCTAGTCTGCTTTTCGCATCGAGTAAACGCTATCGTAAACGTTACTTACCAATGGCATACAGATCTTATAAATATATAAGAAATTATAATAGCTTCATAATGTTTAGGAATTGACTACCTTACTTTATATGTGTAAGTACCTAAAGGGAAACACTGAACAACCAGACGTCCAAACAATTTTTGTCGAAGCTGAAACGGAAAACTTTCAAGTTACAAAGGTAGCTACCAAAACTGTAACCCTACTCGGCACGTATCTCTTTACTTAGGTATACTTTATATACAATCTTGCTTAATGAAAATGGCTCAGGTGGAATTTTTCATAGGAAACACTTTTTTTTTTATGTTGGCACAACAAAGTGGCTCCACTCCACCTGATCGTAAGTGAAAAGTAGAGCCTGTTATGCTGTTTTTATTTGTATTTATACGATAGATATAATCTTTTTTTAAATTGGCTTATATTTGCATGTCCCTGAATATCGTAGGGGATAGTGCAATACCGCGTAACTAACATATTCAATTAGGCTCAATTTGAATGTCAATTGTTTGATATTTGAACTCTATCAGTTTTGGTAGTTACGCGGTATTGCACTATCCCCGACGATATGTCATTGAATAAAAAAATCTTTATATTGTCGTTTCATTGATTTGAAGAAACAAATATGAAGAACGTTTAAAAAATCACCTATAATGTAAAATGATAAGAGCTTTTTAATCATGACTCACTAAAATAGTAGTATATCTACGGAGTCATCTGCGATAAAGTTACATATTGCTCAGATTGGTTAAAATTTTCAAGGGTGTTTCCAATACAATCTGATGTTAAAAGACGATGCCACTTAGTGTTGTAAATATTTTTCAATAATATTTGAATTCTGCATGTTTCTAGTATTTTTTATGAAAAAATCTGTCTCACCCGATTTCATTGTATATTATACGCGACAAGTGTATATTATACTTGAACGAAGTGTGTGGATGCCGGAAGCAGCCCACTATTCCAACATGATCCTTAGCATTAGGTATGATTAGTTACAAGCTTTGTTTAAAATTAGGTAAACACTTGTACTTACAGTTCAAAGTAATTAGGTACGATACCTCTTACCTACGTAATCTTCAGCAGTAGTACAGTAAAATAGTAATATATCCAATTTACTACGCCTAATTTTAAGGACATAAGTTGTAGCAAGTAGATCTCATAAAGCTATTTAAATTACATCAGCAAGCAGGCTCGATGTTTTCCTGAATTGAATTGACCCACAAACCCAATCGTAAAATAAACTGAGCGAAATGAATTCAAATTCAACAACTATGTGTCCTTTATAAACGTGTGAAGCAAATGTTTCCTTGTCTATACTTAACTATTCGCACTCTACTCGTACATATAACCACATGGCTTTCAGACATGTTTCCAGACAATGATGAAATTTGTTGGTCATCAGAAACCGTAGAAACTTCTAGAGGCTTATCATGGTTGGCAGCATTGAAGGGAAGAGAAGTATACGTAGAGGTAGGACACCTACACGATGGTCACATGTGGTTCGCGACGCCACAGGTGCAGTTGGCATTCAGGGATTCATCCGACTGGGCCAAGAGAGTGAGGCATGGAAAGTGTTAGTGAGGAACTATGCTCCTCATGAACACGACTCTTAGCCTTGTGGATCTGGCTAAGAAGAAAAAGTAGAGAGTATAACTATTCGACTTAAAGTACCTACCTAACGCTTTGTTTTATTACAAGCAGGTACTCATATGCGTCCATTTAACCTGACATCATTGCATCACAATTATTTTTGCAATCAATCAGGAACATATTAATGATTACACCGAATATTACCTAGATATCTAAGTAAAAGTACTCGTGCCTAATATTTTCGCTTTAGACTTATCGTTTCAAATGTGCATACCCATTTGATGTATGAATGAAATCATTCATAGAATGGATACCTACGCAGTACTTATATGCGCATATATAAACGGCTCTACACAAGGTGGTAATGGTATCCATCAAATTGCCTGCAGAGCAGACAGGTGATTCAGGTTTGTATTTCACCTCGGAAATAGTATATTTTTGCCTGCCAATTATAGCAAAATAGACATTGTTTATGGTATAAAAATACGATTTTGGTCAGTTGAACTATTTTATATGGGACTCTGCAACTAGTGTGGAGCACGTACATCAACCCCCGTAGTTATGAGTTACCTATAGATAGTGTTCATTACTTATTTTGTGCGTGTGTATGCGAGATTCCATTTATGTGGATTTGTGTCATTATTAATCCTTGAAGGTTCTCTCTTAAAGGTTCGAGTCAGAAAATAAATGTTTTACCTATGCAAAGGAACAATATTAAGACGAGGCCTGTTGTGTCATGTGCAAAACTTTTCACTGGTTAGACTACCTTAATTTAAGCATGTAAATAAAATACATAGACATAAATATCGTACATAATGAACTCTGTGGTAGCCCTGTGGCATCATGCCGAAGATTCTCCTTTATTGGAACCTGTAAAATTGTTAAGACTAAAATAATACGAAACAGCCCCATCCACGATGTCCACTTATGTTCCCACGACCTCTGACACCCAAAAAACCCAAAAAGCGCATCTAAATCCCGCCCGGGCAGCGCACGCGCCAGTCGTAAACACGATTTTTACTACCGCTCGAACGATCGTAAACGTCACTCGAATCGCACCGTTTGTAGAACTCCGTAAACACCCGAGCACATTTCGTATACGCCTGCGGGGCTAAATCGACCACACTCAGTCAAAACGTATTAACCGTCTATCAATTCCATACATTGTTGCAACGTTTTTTGCTTACAGAGAGTATATAAATCGGTAAGTTTACGGTGGTTTGTTATTATGCCGTTCTTCGGACGTTTATTGTCAATAATGACTTGTTTAAAGTGTGTTTAATAGAGATAAAGGAGCGATAGTTTATGTCTTGATCATGTGCGATTTTGTCTCGGTTGTGGTTTTATGTGTGTAATTTGCCTTTTTATTGGCTCATTGGTGTCTGATTGATAACTAGGCGCCATTTGAATACGTGCTCAATCTGTTGACTGACAGCCTCTACTTGGTCTGCAATTTGCGGTAGTGTTTATAAATGATTGATTCATTTCGTATACAAAATTGTGTCACATGTTGTCCTGTAGGTAGATCATACATTTAAATTCATCCCCGGGTACCGAATATAGGCCATCAGCAGTCGTAGATAAATGTATTTTTTTACAAAATAACTATTCATTACATTAGTCTCAGAATATGATGAGTAGTAACAAAATGAATTACCTAACCTACTAATGCATGAGACAGACAAATGCATTTTAAATTGGAGCTATTTTTGCATTGCATATTGCATTTTATATATGGCTACGTATGCATTATTAGATGATTAAATACCTTTCATTGAATTATTTAGGCTCATTAATTATCACGCTTATTAATTAATATCCACAATTTGAACTGACTCTTATACTTACCGTGGTAAGTATTACGTACATGATTCAATTCAAAAAGTTTACATGTGAACGTGATAGCGTAGCGACATCTATTAAACAACCCAGAAACTAAAGAAACGAATAATTCTGCATCATAATCGTATTGTTTGAAATATCAGAATCAAAGTGTAATAATTAACTAATTATGCTTAAAAGTTTAAATGTATCATTCTTCTTTAACGATTACTTTAGCTTTTATTAATATACTTGGTGGTAAACAAGTTTAGTGCTGCCATCTCCTATGCACTAGCTACACATTCTTAAAGACTGCGTAACAAAGCTCGTAAAATATTTTAATGGCTTCAGATTTTATGAATCAATTAGTCATAACACATAATTAAGGCAGTTTATATTAGTTATACTGTAAAAACAAGTCTATGAGATCTAAAAGTATAAAAACAAAATATCTCACAAGTTAATGGCCCATTACGTAGTTATTATCACAATCAGTAGCCTAAACAGTCTGCTGGCTTTATCTGCGAGTGACTCAGCCATAATGTCACTATAATACTTATTATGTAACATCTGAAAAGTAAACATCTCTAAGTACCAATAGAAATGCGATAACACGATCGTAAAACCGGATATTATGGCTTTATTCATCAGTTGGGCATATAAATTCATTGAGACACTTGTTAATCGTAAAATAAATCTTATTACACAGTAAGATGATGTTTAAATTGACGACAAGCGTTTTATTTTCATCATAACAATAAAATTTATTTTTACGAGCAAGTTGATGTGGTTTGTGTATAGCGCCATCTAGCGGTGTGGTACGGGACCGCTTCGCGACGCGACGAGCACAAGTCGTTGAGCTCAGTTTTATGAGGCGATCATGACGCTCCAATGAGTCGGGTGCTCCCATAAACGTGGATTTGCGGTGTCGTTTGATCTAGTTCAAGATTTCCATGGCACTAATATGAATACCTAGGTAATGTTATGAGAAGTTTGTAAATAATTTACTTAGATTTTTTTGCATTGTTATTACTCAAACTTCATTTGGTTCATAATAATACGTGTTGTAAGTACCTATGTATTATTATGAACCTAATGAAGTTCTATCAAATAATTAGGTAGATACCTACCTAATATGAGGATTAGGAGGAGATAGAAAAAAACTAAATAAGCTCAAATTGGGTAGACACCTAAGTAAGACAAGTAAAGCTTATTTTTTCTTTCCCTGATGCACTTGTTTCACATTAGATTAGAGGTAGGTAGGTAAGTATTTCAGTTTATCCGCTATTGCAATAACCTACCCGAAAAAACGAAAAAAGTTTATTGAAGATAAATAGATACATTACATAGTAAAAATTGACAGCGGTCCCCGAACTAGGCCGAGCTTGTAGGTATCTCTATCTCCTAATACCTATTAATGACCCGAGCGAGGTGTCATTTGTATGGAAACACATCCTCGCACATCTCTGGAGTAAACGCAGCCTAAAAGCTACCTACCTACATATACCTACTATTGATCTTAAATGTTATTGAGTACCTATACTTACCTAATTGATGTCCTGTATTTTTTTGTTAGGGTACCACTAGTACTACTTACACTGAAAATCAGCGTCGTATCACTTTGGTACTATCCCTTTCCGAAACCATTATTAAGGTACGTTGATGAGGTCCAGATGTAACGGTTTTTTGAATGGGGTAAGACAAAATTCTACCAGCAGAAGCTGTGCCAGAAGAACGACTTTTTGTTTTCCCCCATTTTGAAAACTGTTTCATCTTACCCCAACGAACCTTACATTTACACAACATTAGAATAATATAGATAATACTGGTTTCGGAAACTAATATATTATTATTAGTATTATAGGTACGTTTAAAGTTCTCCTCATCGTGACCGACGACGGCGACCCCTACAAATTTCTCCAGTGAGATTAGGTCGGGTTTTCCGAAGATGACGCTTTTGGTCCTGGGTGCTTAGCCGAGTTGCCAATCGCTAACGCTTAATCGTCAATCGTAAACGAAAGGCAGGTAACTGTCTTTGTCGCACTAATACGACAGAGTGACAGAGAGGGAAAACGACGATACGCTACTAAGCGTTATGCCCAACCACGACATTGGTCTAAGGAACGCGACCAGCGGCGAGCGACTCCATGAGTGGGACCGGGATGCCGATATGGCTGCGAGAGGGAGCACCATACGTTTTCCGCTAACCGGTCGCCTTAGACCGATGTCGTGGCCGCGGCGTTAGCGATTGGCAACTTGGCTAAGCATCCTGGTATTCCAGACGAGCCTTTTCAAATCAGTGGCTGGTAAAACCCCATATTGTCAGTGAAAAAGTTGGTTGTAGGTTTGAAAAGTTACACTCGTATTTAGAAAATGCTAGGATGCACCGGCACAGCTTTTCCATTACATAGGTATCTACTATTAAGTACAATTTATTAATCAATAAAAAAATACATGTAATGTACCTACATGTTCAAAACGTGATGTAGGTAGGTAGGTAGGTATATACATATGGTGCTATTGTACAAGGTGTTTTTTATTCACTGGCCAAAACTTAAAGATAGTCTTACGTTAGCTGTTTCATACATTTCGTCTCCTAATGTACCTATATCTCGGGGTCTGTATGGATTCCGTGATTCGGATGATTGGCTGGCAATTGTATGATCTCCTAAACTAAACGAAATAGGTGCCTAATTACTTTATAGACTTACGCTCAGGTGGCTTATGATGGTCCCGTTTTATCTATTTATCGTGCTACGCATCACTTTCGCACTTACATACCTACTTGTTAGAACCTGACGGCAACAACGACAAACGATTAAACATCATAAGCCTAGTACAGGAGTCAAATTTTGTGTCAGGAGGGCAGATAACCTCAAAATTAAACCCCAAGAATTTTGTTATCAAAAAATCAACTACATTATATTCACGTATTTTATTACATTTAAGAATCATTGTAACAATCCTTTGACGACAATTTTTTTTCTTTTATTTACATATCTAGGTGAGTAAGTACTTAACTTACTTAGTTTATTAGGTAGATATGTATTTACTAATCGTTGCCAATCAGAAGTCATTCTAATTAGAACAGGTGCAAAAAAGTTTGAATACCTACCTACTATATTAAATATCATCTTATTAGATTTTACCTAACCGTACTACACGAAAATTCCTAATAGCAGTCAATAGAATTTAGTACCAAAGTGACTAATATTATAGGTATGGCTTCGTCGTATGCATTAGAGGGCTAAGTATGACTATAGACTATAGACTAGGGTTGCCAGCTTTTTTAAAAACAAAATAGTATTTTTATAAAAATGTAAAAAATATATAGGTAGTACTTATAGAAAAAGCGAGGAAAGAATAGTACACCTATTCATCAAATTGTAGTTGCCGCGAATTCCGCGAATGCGTTCCGTTTCGAAATTTCAAACAATCACAAAATTGAAGCCACTGGCTATATACCTAATAAAAATATAGTATTTAACGTACTACATCGGACAGATAATTAATGCAATTTTATTCAATAAAAAAATACATACAATTATAAAACGAAATACAAGAAATACAAACCTTAACATAAATTCAAACTTAAAACTATCACAAAACATTTTGTTACACTATAAGTAGGTACGTACTATATTATTATTGTATATTATATAGTACAGTCGAGTAAAATATAGTACGATACTATATATTATAATACGGGTGGCAACCCTAATAGACACACCTCGGACAGCGGCGATAGAATGTATTGAAAGTATTGAAACAAATGCGTTGTACTCGTACAGTCTAATGTAGTGTATAAGTGTAGGTGCGCCATGCTTGTGCGAGTGATATAAGACATGCCAAGGTAACTGTGCGGTCACCAGAGCGGGGGGGACCGCACTTTCGGCGGGAGGCAGGGTGTGTCCGCTGTCCATACTGTACGATAGTCCATATTATGCTGTGGCATACATACATAGGTAAGCGTTTAAAATGAAAGAGTAAATTTGATGGTGGAAGTACTAGTACCCGACGCTGTACCAATACTTGTCATCATAGCTTGAGTTGCCATCGATAAGATAAAATCAACTATTAGGGCATTTAAACGTTGATAAATGTATGTGTATTTAATGCTTCGTATTCCAACTTTGAAATAATTAGCTTATATCTAAATTACTTGCATAATTTGAAGACAGGCTGATATTTATTAGGACTGAGTGTTAATAATTTCAATTTATGACATACAAACTTGTACTGCGGTGCCATCTATTGGGACAGCCAGCAAAAGTACCTGACACTTACTCGTACAATGGAGTTGACAAAAAAAATTGCAATTTTGAGAAATTTTGATATTGTCACCCTAGGTATAAAATAAATAAATACCTATGTACCTACTAATTAACAAAACTTACAAACTACTCTCTCCAAAACTTTATGTACTTACATAGATTTATATATGAGCAAAATATGGTGATTCAAATAAATATTCTCTGTTAACATGTTACGCACTGGTACTTCCACTTTACAATTGCAGTGGGTGTTCTTGTAGCGAAAACTCCAAGTAGGTAGCTTATGCTTACCATCAGGGAGGACCTCTATTTTTATAGTAGGTAACAAGTACCTACGAACCTAACTGAAAATCTTTAACTATAATAGTATACTACAAGGCTATAATATAATAATAGGTACATAATTTATACCTATGTGAAAAAAGTAGGTACCTACCTAGGCATGTAGATTATATTTATAGTTATATGTTTATAATTGGGAGGGAGGCCTATGTTCAGCAGTGGACGTCTTTCGGCTGATATGATGATGATGATGATGATAATTATAGGTAGCAGATCTCTAATATAGGTACCTAATACATATTTTTACCTTTAATATTATTGATCTATAAAGAAGTTAAAGTCACACTTTAGAATACCATAACATACCTACCTAGTATACCTACCTACTAGGTAGGTACTTAGGTTATAAAGAATACATAGGTACCAAAATCAATAATTAATTATGTTATGGTAGATGTTTTAATTCACTAAGAATATACTTATAATTTAATTTCAACATATTTTTAAAGTAAAACTTTAATAAAAATAAGTAGGTAGTAAGAATATCCATACAAAGACAGAACCTGAGACTTAATGTACCTAATATAAATATAATGAGATAAAAAATACAATTATTTATTATCTACAACCTACTTATACATTAGGTATTTGTCTACATATTAATATCTACTAACAATAATTATATTTCAATCAATTAAGAATACCTAAGGCAACTTAGAATAAATTCAAAATTATCTGAAGGTAAAGAAAAAAATTCAAAATATGCTTACTCAATTTAATTATACTGAACTCCGATAATTATTTCAAACCTGCTAAAATATTAATATTATTTGTCTAAATAATAAAATAAAAGTCAGAAGAATCCCGATTCACCTTCCGTCCGCAGAGTTCGGCCATCGCACACAATATACGAACACCCAGTTCCACTGAAACTGTCGAACTAAGCTAACTTTGCATAATTGTCTCATTCACGCACATGCAATACCCGTAATGGCCTAACTGCCGCTATCTCTGTCGCGCGTGATCGTTAAAATGGCCTCCAAACTAGATGTTTTGAAGGAGCGCCGCCAACTTTTGTTGCCAGTAATGGGCGGAGCGTACATGTACAGGGCCGTATTTAAACGGCAATCATTTTAATGTATTTTTTTAGTTCAATTAAGAATAACATCGGGTCATGTCATTACATGAAATTGGCGTTTTTGGCCACAGACGTAATTGGTCCCTAATTTTATTATAGTAGATAGATTGCTGAACATAGGCCTCCCCCAAACATTGCCACAATAACCGGTCCTGTGCCACCCGCATCCAGCGGACTCCTGCGACCTTCACCAGGTCAGCAGTCTATCTTGTGCTGGAAGGCGCAGCCTTCCGGTACGTGGCCACCACTCGAGAACCTTCCCACCCCAACGGCCATCGGTTCTACGCGCAATGTGTCCCGCTTTATAATGACGATATGATGACGATGAACTTAGATTGTTTTGTGGTAAAACCTTTGTAACACAGTGCACAACGAATAAATGTTTTTTTAAATAATAATACAATAATAAGCTTTGAAAACAAAACAACTCTTGCCACATGCTGCCGGTTAATATGTTTCGAATAGATATAAATGTATGAATAATGTTGATATTATTTAGTTTTTGTTTCAATGACATGTTATTTTTTCTATGATCTTTTTAAATGTTTAAATTAATGTGATTTTATTTTGGAATTTGTTTTGATTTTCTTTTTTGTAATTTCGATGTATTGTATAATTCTTCTGTAACATGTTACCATTTAATTAGCTATTATATTACGTGTTCCTTGTTATTATGAGCGACCGCTCTCCATTATTATTGTGCCCGCACTGCCCTAACGATGCGACTAGAACTTTCTCTGCACACGGACTCCGTGTTCACATTGGGCGTATGCACAAAGCGGTGCCTCGTAGTCCTCGTACCATTTCTTCCCCCGCTATAGCCCTATCCCCCCGCATCTCATTCAGACAGGGTCTTCCGCGCCACAGGTTGCACTTACGGATAACCCCGGTGCGCCGGGTTTGGACTGCTTATCTGCTTTGAAACAGTCCGTGCGTGTTCTACGGCATATTCCGAAGGGGGCTCGCAGTGTCGTGGTGGGCAAGTTGTGCGATCTACTGGGCGCATGTGTTGACGTCAACGGTGTTGCGGAGTGGTTCTCCTTGCTTTCTTTTGCTTATTCGGCCCTGAGAGTACCGGAAGCGGGGGGTACTGGTAATCTCACAGCAAAAGTCAAGCGGAATGTGGACTGTCTGTGCTTATGATTTAGCAACTGATTTTGAGGCAGCGGCAGCTTTGCGTCAGACTTCGGCCGTTAGGACTATCGAGGGAAAGGTCTTTGAGGGCGACCTATGGGGTGCCGTGCGGGTGCTTATGTCTGAGGACAGAGTGGCTCCATCGTGCCCGGAAACTCTGGCGTCTTTGCGGTCTAAGCACCCGGCTCCTTCCCGGCCTTTAGCGTTTCTGCAGGACCCCGATGATTCTCAGCCGGTTTGTTCTGTGAAAATGCAAGATGTAGCACAGGCGCTTAGCTCCTTTAATAATGGTTCTGCTGCCGGTTTGGACGGCATCAGGCCGGCGCATTGAAAGGAGCTTACATCGGCATCTGCAGGTGAGAATGGAGTTCGGTTGTTGGAGAACCTGACCAAGATCAGTAATTTCTTGTTGAGTGGACGGTTGAATGCGGCGGTTTGTCCCTACCTGTACGGGGCGTCATTGTGCGCACTTTCGAAGAAGGACGGTGGCTTGCGACCAATTGCAATTGGCAGTACATTCCACCGTTTAGTGGCTAAGCTCGGGTGTCAGGTGGTGAAAGAGGAAATGGCCGCCTATTTACAGCCTCATCAATTGGGGTTTGGCACGAGGTTAGGGTGTGAGGCGGCTATTCACGCAACTCGCGCATTCGCTCGAGACCCTAGTAACGCGGAGTGTGTGCTTGTAAAAGTGGACATAAAAAACGCTATTAACTGCCTGGAGCGTGATGTGCTTCTCTCGGAGGTTAGGGAGAAACTGCCGTCTTTGTATCCGTTCCTTCTTCAAGTATACTCGTCGCCTTCTAAACTCTTTTACAATGGCTGCCCCATTATCTCCCAAGTCGGTGCGCAGCAGGGGGATCCACTTGGTCCTCTAGTGTTCAGCCTGGCCATACACAAGGCGATTTCTGAGCTCAAGTCCCCGCTGAACATATGGTACCTGTATGATGGTACCCTCGCGGGAAAGCCGGAAGAAGTATGGGAGGATCTACTTTTTCTTATACCGCGTTAAAGGGAGTTAGGGTTGGAAGTTAACTCTAGTAAGTGTGAGTTTTTCCCTTGCAGCGCTGGCTCTCTTTCTTCCTTCTCCTCATTTGGTGATTTGCTTCCGGGTTTGAAAGTGTTGTCGGTATTGAACTTTAGTCTTTTGGGTTTACCGATCTTCCCCGAAGCGATCCCTAATGCTTTCGAGGAGAGGAGGTCGATGTTGTTAGCTGCCGGGGAAAACTTGCGAAAGCTTTCAGCCCACGTGGCGTTGACTCTGCTCAGGGTTTGCTTCGCTGTCCCAAAGCTTACGTACTTTTTAAGAACTGTCCCGTCTTGGCTATATCCTCAACACGTAAATGCTTTCGACGGTGCTTTGAAATAGAACGTGGAATGCCTGCTGAATGTTTCCCTCAACGCAAGCCAGTGGGATTTGGCTTCTTTGCCAGTTCGCGATGGTGGATTGGGTATACGGCGCGCACGGGATGTGAGCCTGCCGGCTTTCTTGGCTTCGGCGAGTGGGTTACGGGCCTTGTCACTCAAATTCTTTCATTTAATGGTGATAAAGTGACCATTCCCTACTCTTTCGAGGCTCGGGAGGCTTGGACGGCTCTCAACCCGGGGGTACCTGAAAAGCTGGATTCTCAAAGTTTGTGGGATAGCGTTGGGGTGAAGCGAATTTTCGGCGGACTTTTGGAAGCAGCTGTTGGGGTGGATCTGGCAAGGCTCAGAGCAGTGTCGGGACCGGAGGCAGGTGCTTCTGGTGGCTTCAGGCCCTACCGTCTCCTCATGTGGGAACCCTCCTTGACGACAACTCTTTGCGAATAACAGTGACTCTCCGCCTCGGCTCCGATTTATGTGAACCTCACGCATGCATCTGCGGCACCATGGTAGAGAGCAACGGACACCATGCGTTGAGTTGCTGTCGGAGTTTAGGGACTTTAGGGAGGTTTCCACGCCACCACGCGCTAAACGATATAGTTCGGAGGGCACTGGTTTCGGCGAATGTACCGTGTCTACTGGAGCCACCCGGTTTCTGCCGTACGGATGGGAAAAGACCAGATGGTCTCACCCTGGTACCCTGGCACAGAGGTAGGTGCCTATTGTGGGATTCAACTTGCGTAAGCACGTTTGCTCCCCCACATTTGGGGCGCATAAGACGGAAAAATACTCGGTGCTTACCAACTTTTTTTTTGTCCCATTAGCGGTAGAAACTACAGGTTGTTGTTGTTCGGAGGCTCTATCCTTCTTTGGAGAGGTGGGACGCCGCTTGCGGGAGAGGGGTTTGGACCCCCGCTCTGGGTCGTTCCTGGTGCAGAGGCTGGCTATAGCCGTTCAACGTGGCAATACAGCCAGTGTGATGGGCACCTTAGCACCAGGGGATACACGGGGTGGGCTTTTTGATTAAAAAGTGTACATGTGTGTTGTTAGTTTGTAGATAAGTTTGTAGGTAGTGTGTAGGTATTACTGCTTTTGTCATTTGAAAATTGTAAAATTGATTTAATAAATGTATGATAGTACCTTGTTTTATGAAATAGACGCCTTAGAACTTAGAAGTGTCTAATATTACTAACTTAATTGACAATTTTGATTTTGACATC
Organism: Thaumatotibia leucotreta; assembly: GCA_025490895.1. NCBI lineage: Eukaryota > Metazoa > Arthropoda > Insecta > Lepidoptera > Tortricidae > Thaumatotibia > Thaumatotibia leucotreta. The sequence continues at coordinate 76,309 of JALPQI010001834.1, read as the reverse complement.
AAAAATTCTACACGAAATGAACTGTATAAAAAACAGACTTTCACAAAATTCTCCATACAAGAGACCAATTTCATTGGAAATGGACTAAGAAATTATATTTATACATAATTATAGATATAGGTATACTCGCGGTCAATGAATGTGGGTGAGATGTTTCATAGCAAATTCTAACTTTTACAGTACCTATGTATAAGTAGATTATGAATATTGTGATCCTTTTTAACATCAGATTATAATGTTATTTTCCTGAATTAATCATAGAATCAAAAAAGAAATAAAAAAGGCCGTTAGATCGATTTTGTAGATCGATCGATGCAGGCATAATTTTGGAGTGTTAAAAAAATCCCCAAATATGTATGGAGAAAGAGGCATTTTAATTTGACTTGCTATTTTTATATTCACATAGTTATTTGACGATAAAATTAAATGTTTTTTCTACTCCTGAGCTTTTTTTTGCTAGTTACATAGCTACGCACACTATTGTAAAGATATACATAATTACACCTGTCAAAAGTCTATAGTCTATTTCTCAAAAACGCACTCTCAGCCGGTATCGTAATGTCGCAGCGTTGTTCGATAAGAGAAGGCACGCGAGATATATGGGCGTCTCTCGCTACCAGAGGTCGTCACTTTCCAAACAGATTCAAAAACGCACTGCGTGCTACCACAGACTGCCACATCACCACCACATCACCTATGACAGACGCCATATTGAATTTGTTCCGATCTTCGAATTTTTAAACTGCTACCAACATTAGTACCAGATTATTTATTACAATAATTATAAATTAAAATAATATAAGGTTAAAATAGAATTTTAAAAGGAAGATTTTGTTTTTTAAATTATTAATGGGATAATATATTTTTGTACCAATTACAAACTTCATATTATTATTATGCAAAATTACTTATTTTTACCTCTGGCAACTAAGCGCGGTTTTAAAAGCAAACTTATCCATAGACAATGACAACTGCATTAAAAAAAACCTTCCCGCTTTCCGCTAGCAGTTGAAAGTCCCACCGCGAACTTCGAAATTGAGTTTCGATCATTTGTCTCTGTCACTCCAACAAGATTATTATTAGAGTGACAGAAACGGATGCTCGATTTTTGCGAATTTCTAAGTTCGTGGACGGCCCCCAGTTCTGTATAGGTTTGATTTAAGTCGATTCGCATATAGTTTGTGCCAATGTGCAGTGCCTAAAAAATGTGATTTTTTTTCATTATTATTATTAATTTCTAATGTTCTGCCTGCTCCTTTTGGGAGTGCAGGTATATATGAGCTAACAATATTATTTTAGTTTGTTTATATACATACTAGGTATTTATTAGTGACAACTGGAATAGATGTGTGGCGTTCAGTAATGTATGATATTTTATTTGTTTTGTGTATGCTATGCCATTTAGTCGTAGAAAAAGTATAGTATGCGACGTTGTATTATTAGTTCAAAAAATGCTCGCGACGTCTTCAATTGCGATACTCGCCCTTCGGGCTCGTATCGCAACTCACGCCGCTCGCATTTTTTGACCCCTTATAATACCACTATTGCATAAAATACTATTATGGGTGCGATGGTAAAATCAGGGAAATTGTTATACTTATCCTTTTAACGTTTTAAAAAACTGTTTGAAATCGATAGTGTAGTCAGTGATTTCAACCATTTAATTAAGGGCTTTATCACACTTGCGATTTACAAGCGAGGCGAAAGCGAAGCGTACGCGCGGCGTGTTCGTCGCGTGCCCGCAACCAATTCGCCGCGATGGTGTCGCGATTACGCCGCGACCGCGTGACGAATACGCCGCGACTGCGCACCGAGTTTGCCGCGTCAAGAGTTGGTATCCATTAAGTAATAATAAATCTTATTAGTGACTGTCCAAGACTCAGATCACTCTAAGCGATTTACTGACGGCTGCGCAGCGTATTCGTTACGCGATTGCGGCCAAATCGCAACGCACTCGCGGCGAATTGGTTACGGACTCGCAATGATCACGCTGCGCGCTCGCTTCGCTTTCGCCTCGCTTGTAAATCGCAAGTGTGATAAGGCCCTAGGCGTCCATAGCAGTATTTTTATTTGTAGTATACCTAACATTATTTTATGTTTTAAAAAATGCTTATTTGCACAAAACATCCTTTACTAGGTACAAAAGTATAGTTGAAATGTAAATAGGTCCCTTGAGTTTACAGAACATTGGATCTACACATTGCATGATATGATAAGGTTCCACATAATCTACTTACAGTATTTATTGCTAAATAAGAGTGTTAGGGCCTTATCACACTTGCGATTTACAAGCGAGGCGAAAGCGAAGCGAGCGCGCAGCGTGATCATTGCGAGTCCGTAACCAATTCGCCGCGAGTGCGTTGCGATTTGGCCGCAATCGCGTAACGAATACGCTGCGCAGCCGTCAGTAAATCGCTTAGAGTGATCTGAGTCTTGGACAGTCACTAATAAGATTTATTATTACTTAATGGATACCAACTCTTGACGCGGCAAACTCGGTGCGCAGTCGCGGCGTATTCGTCACGCGGTCGCGGCGTAATCGCGACACCATCGCGGCGAATTGGTTGCGGGCACGCGACGAACACGCCGCGCGTACGCTTCGCTTTCGCCTCGCTTGTAAATCGCAAGTGTGATAAAGCCCTGGTACAACTCTAGGAGATTCACATGTGCGCTGCAAAGTATTAAAGAGTAAAAGTAGTTTTACATAACTACTAGCTCCACTACTTGTTTACGTTTTTACAGTTTTATTTTTAATTATAATTTCTAGCCTGACATCCACAATAAATTAGTGTAGTTATTATTGCAACAATGATAATAAATATTTAATTTCAAATCCGCTTGCCCAGCGTGGCGATTATGGGCATTTACCTCCTAATGCGTTTATACGCATAGTTAATAGGAGAGGCCTACGTCCAGCAGTGGACTATCATAGGCTGATGATGATGATGATGATTTAATTTCATAAATACGAGTACGTTTCATTATAAATACTACATTAAATGGAGGTATCAAAAATGTGTTTCTTTAAGATTTCATTTCAATAACATGTCACCTCAAAGATAATCAACTTGCTTTAAAAGTAGGTACCTACATTTAAATGCATTGATGTCAGTAGTACAAAAGTGTGTAAACATTGCATTTTTTGCATTGTATCAACTGTTTTCTTACGAATTTATTTTACTCTCATACAATTTCCCATCATTCGAACGATTCCGATAGGTAACATAAATTTTAAATGTCACAATGCGCCCCTGGATATCGGAATTCAAACATGGCGACCAGCGACGCGCTGTGTGATGAACGACCGTCGTGATTGTGTCTATTTTTAACGTTTTTGTTACAAATAAAAGTGTGCCACAAATATATAAACGACGTGTGATATTGTGTGCAATATATCAGTGTTTAAATTTAGAACTAAACATTAAAATATTCATCTTTGGAGGCTAGTATTTGTTATTCGTCCGCCATTATGCCGTGTGAATAGCCGATCCTAGCCGCTGCAATAAAAGAGATCGATAGATATGTTCGCGTCCCATTCTAACGCTGTATTTGTGTGAAAGGGTGAAAGAGAAGCAATAAATGTTCGGAACAGCTGAATGAACGCGGATGGGCGAACACTGTGTATTATTTTGAAGGCCACCGAAAATGTTTTGATTTCTGTAATAGGGTACCTAGGAACAAATTGAAGCTTATACACGTTTGTAAAACTAAAAAGAGATTATTTTACCTTTTACCAAGCCAAAAAAATAACAGGGATAAAAATAGATAAGATAGATAGAAAAAAAATTACTGGACTCTGCAAAACCGCAGGTTTTCAGTTTCCAACCTAAAACTTAAAGCTGATTCTTGACTTTACTTACCTAGACTAAGTAAATAATAGTTATTTATGGTACAAGTGTGGAAAGCCTACATTTCTGTGCTTACGTTTATCCTTAAAAAGAGCACTTTCTGAGCATTGTAAAATAGTTTTGTGAAACATCGTCCAATTAAAATTACCAATTTACCTAATTACATTATTTCCAAATAGTGCACAAAATGCTTCAAGTAAGTACGTAAATGTATTTCTACAAATATTTATAAATATACGTATATATTTATATATAATCATAGATATGTATAAACCTACGAAGTTATTTAATTAAAATTAAAAACTGCATTTTACTTGCCCAGTGGTCCTGCTAGCCACAAGCACAGGCACAAAAAGTAAGTTAACTACTTATGCAAAAATATAATCATTTTTTTAATGGTTGGGTCATTATAAGTTTCCAATTTAGAATCCACAATAAAATAATAGCTACCTACCTCTAGCGGCACAAGGTAGGTATATATATACCTATCTAAATTAGTTAAATGATTTTAAGCTATGAGACCGCCGCTGGCCTGGGATAGGTTATTAGGTACCAGTCTAATTTTAATGTTTAGCTAATAATCAGAGTATAATAAATATTTTATGGGTTATAATGCAGACCTAAGTTCTTCCAAATAGGTAGGTATGTTGTTGTATGTTGCCCATGCCCAGGGCAAAATTGTAAAATGAATACTATGGTAAGTATGCCTAACTAAACTAAGCAATTTAATCGCTAAATGTGTTTTACGGTAAAAATATTGTTGATAGCTAGGATTTTATACTCTCACAAAAACATACGCAGTTATTTATAAAATTAAACTCAGTAGATTTTAATGCTGATGAGCTAGGTATGTAGATTTTTAGCGGTGCACTTAACCTATATGCTTGGGTTAGTTAATATCTAACAAAATCCAGAAATCCACATCCATTTAAATGTTTTAAAAACAGTAGCCAATCATGTAGACCTATGAAAATTATTTAGTTTTTCCTACTGAGCTATATCTACAAATCATCAGCAAAACCAGAGTTGGCCATAACTGTTTTTGTTTTGCTTTTGTCCTGTGGACGATGTCACCCTTACATCCGACTCCAAAATGGTAGAAAATAAAGTACCTAAGCTTTCTAAAGTGTCAAGTTACTCGCACCGCACTTCCCTCGTACGACCCGAACACGAGCCGTAAATAAATCTAAATATTCCGACATAAATATAAATATTTCGGGAAAATATAAATATATCAACAGCCCGTGCTCGGCGCCGCGTTTCCCTTCCATGGTACTTTTAAAAGGTTGCATTGTATAAAAATGTAGGTGCACATACGACGTTTCGCTTAAGGGGCACACAGCTGTTCTTTAGCATTCAACTCTTGCGCATCATTGTTTGTTTTCGACGCCAGCGCCGACGCGTGATCGCGTTATCGATGAGGTTATGTAATATTGAATAATTGGTCACTAGGTAGACGTTAATAACCTCTATTTTATGCGCGTTGATACTGGAAATTATGTTGCTATAATGTTAAGTATTATCTAAGCCATGTCCAATGATATTTATTCCATCGGACTAAATATTAAGCTTGACGAAACTGACAGGTAGGTACTTATGTATCTAAGTTTTTAAATACACATGTAAATTTTAAACCGAATGTTTTTAAAAACCTGAAATGGGATATCTTTTTATTTAATAGGTTACTTATGTTACGTTTATGTTATTAGAATTAATCCCAGTAATTAAAAAGCTATAATTTTTAATAAAAAATGCTATATTGGTGAGGACTGGAAAAAGGCTTTAAGTATAAGAAAAAGACGAAACATCAATCAAGCAGATAATATAGAGGCATTCAATTTAATTTAAACTGTTGTTGCTGTTATGACCTGTAATTTTTATTTGCAAAAAAACTTATCGAAATCTGAATATAGTAGAGGTAATTTTAGAATTATAACTAACGTGAGACTCAAACATATTTGGATATTTATCAAACGGGTTACTCACGTAATTTAAGTACACATATAGGTACCTACACGCCGGGCTTTGGTCGAGGGATACTCCATTAGGGTGAGGATCCTCTAAATGGATCGAAACATGTCGAGATTGTCGAGCAATTATCGACTTAACTTACGTGAGTAACCCGTTTGATAAATATTTAAAAAGTAGAGGTATGTATAATAAAAATGATGTTTTATAGATAAGCAACATTTATGTATTGTTTATTATGTGAAATCTGTTCCATTCGCATTGAAGACAATAGCTGAATTCTGTTAGACATTGTCCTGTGTACCTACTACCTACAAACTTATTCGAAAAAAGTTTCTACCCACAACAGACTTAGAATTTACTGCGTCGGACGATCTTATTTGAATGTGTTTTACATACACTAGGTGCTATCTCGAAGCCGAGAAGTGGAAATAAAACAGATATGCGTCTCTAGTCGCGATACAATAGGGGTGTAGGGATTCCATTTATCTATGCGTTAAAAACAAAGACTTAGAAAGAGAAGAAATCTATTCAGTTGCTGCAGCACTGAAATAAGTAGGTAGATACAGTAGCTAGCCACCTATATGTTATTTATGTAAATACTTACATACAATCTCTACCAAGTAGGATACTTATTTATGAAGTAGATATCTTAGGTAGGTACACGTATTTTTAACAAATAATCTGCATTTTCTTCCTAAATATTACATCACTCAATATTGAAAATAGGTAAGTATTAGATACAGTTTTACTTTTTAGGATTTGAATCAGAAAATTATATTTTTATGAATAATTAACATTATTAGGTATGTATGTATTAAGCAGTTTTCCAAAATGTAGGTTACCTACAAGTCCTACAACTTTTGTCACAGGTACATATTTAAAAGTGAAGATTTTTTTTCATCTATAAGGCCTCATTAATGCTACGAGTAAGAAACTGTTTGTTATGTACTTAGATCACTTAATAGTAAGTATACTTACCTACTTGTTATACACCGATAGGTTAATAGTGTATCATTTCTTTGTTTTAATCCTTATGAATACCTATCTAAGTTTAGCATCAACTAGTTTCCGCAGTAATTGGTACGAGTAGTATAGTTCGAGAAATATAAATTGAATGTTTATTTCTATTATAATGTAGGTCGAAAGTTACCAATTTATATTTCACGAACTATACCTACCTATGCGCGTTGATACTGGAAATTATGTTGCTATAATGTTAAGTATTATCTAAGCCATGTCCAATGATATTTATTCCATCGGACTAAATATTAAGCTTGACGAAACTGACAGGTAGGTACTTATGTATCTAAGTTTTTAAATACACATGTAAATTTTAAACCGAATGTTTTTAAAAACCTGAAATGGGATATCTTTTTATTTAATAGGTTACTTATGTTACGTTTATGTTATTAGAATTAATCCCAGTAATTAAAAAGCTATAATTTTTAATAAAAAATGCTATATTGGTGAGGACTGGAAAAAGGCTTTAAGTATAAGAAAAAGACGAAACATCAATCAAGCAGATAATATAGAGGCATTCAATTTAATTTAAACTGTTGTTGCTGTTATGACCTGTAATTTTTATTTGCAAAAAAACTTATCGAAATCTGAATATAGTAGAGGTAATTTTAGAATTATAACTAACGTGAGACTCAAACATATTTGGATATTTATCAAACGGGTTACTCACGTAATTTAAGTACACATATAGGTACCTACACGCCGGGCTTTGGTCGAGGGATACTCCATTAGGGTGAGGATCCTCTAAATGGATCGAAACATGTCGAGATTGTCGAGCAATTATCGACTTAACTTACGTGAGTAACCCGTTTGATAAATATTTAAAAAGTAGAGGTATGTATAATAAAAATGATGTTTTATAGATAAGCAACATTTATGTATTGTTTATTATGTGAAATCTGTTCCATTCGCATTGAAGACAATAGCTGAATTCTGTTAGACATTGTCCTGTGTACCTACTACCTACAAACTTATTCGAAAAAAGTTTCTACCCACAACAGACTTAGAATTTACTGCGTCGGACGATCTTATTTGAATGTGTTTTACATACACTAGGTGCTATCTCGAAGCCGAGAAGTGGAAATAAAACAGATATGCGTCTCTAGTCGCGATACAATAGGGGTGTAGGGATTCCATTTATCTATGCGTTAAAAACAAAGACTTAGAAAGAGAAGAAATCTATTCAGTTGCTGCAGCACTGAAATAAGTAGGTAGATACAGTAGCTAGCCACCTATATGTTATTTATGTAAATACTTACATACAATCTCTACCAAGTAGGATACTTATTTATGAAGTAGATATCTTAGGTAGGTACACGTATTTTTAACAAATAATCTGCATTTTCTTCCTAAATATTACATCACTCAATATTGAAAATAGGTAAGTATTAGATACAGTTTTACTTTTTAGGATTTGAATCAGAAAATTATATTTTTATGAATAATTAACATTATTAGGTATGTATGTATTAAGCAGTTTTCCAAAATGTAGGTTACCTACAAGTCCTACAACTTTTGTCACAGGTACATATTTAAAAGTGAAGATTTTTTTTCATCTATAAGGCCTCATTAATGCTACGAGTAAGAAACTGTTTGTTATGTACTTATATCACATAATAGTATACCTACTTGTTATACACCGATAGGTAAATAGTGTATCATTTCTTTGTTTTAATCATTATGAATACCTATCTAAGTTTAGCATCAACTACTTTCCGCAGTAATTGGTACGAGTAGTATAGTTCGAGAAATATAAATTGAATGTTTATTTCTATTATAATGTAGGTCGAAAGTTACCAATTTATATTTCACGAACTATACCTACCTACTACTATGTACATACTAACAACCTACTTATAGAAATATAAAAATAAAAAACACATCCAGGAATAAAATTTAAAAATGAATCAAAGCTTCAAATATAATCGCTTGCTTCTGACTGTACCGCCATCCTCTTCCAAATTTTATAACTCATCGTTCACCTTTCGAACTGTTCGACTATGGAACTCACTCCCTATTGAATAAGACGTGCCGAATCGATTGCATCCTTCAAATCATTACTTAAGAAACACTATCTTTCACTTCCTTAGTTTTGAATTCTTTATTTATTTTCTCCTTTCATTCCAATTGACTTAAACTAATTATTTCTCGTAGTTTCACTATGTGATGTAGGTATCTGTATTTTTATAATATGTATATGTATTTATATGTGTATCTATTTATATATATATATATATATATATATATGTATTTGCATTTTGTGTTTATTTTTACATTCCTTAGCCATCAGACTATTTTTCTCAGTTTTTGCACCACCTACTAGGTATCAACTTTTACTTTCTTATCTCCTCTACCCAAAGGTTGTCTGGAAGAGATCGCTCTTTAGCGATAAGACCGCCTTTTGTTTACCTCTTTCAAACATGTACTTTAATTATTTGTTTTGTAATTGTCTTTGAGGTGCAATAAAGAGTTATTGTATTGTATTGTATAATCGGTCAATACCACCGTTGCATAATACCGTATAATACATGGCATGAGGTATTCCTTATCCTTGGATGTGGTCGCCCTACAAGGAAGCCTACACCAGCATTGTCTGCCTAGGCCAGTAAGCCGCCGGTAGGGCGTACGCATACGTAATACGTATTGAATGAAAATTACTGCCGTAGGTACTAGTACCAATAACTTGCATAATTATGATTTTCCTTTGAGATACGCTGGGTTTGAGCGCTAACTTATTAAAAAATAAAAATAAACTTATTGTGATTGCACTAGTGCTGTAATTACTGGTTAATATTTTAATACAGTGATACGATATTTACTAAGACAGTTATATAAATAGAGCATAGTTTGAGATACCATCTGTAGCTCGATTTCAATTTATGAACATGAAACATGTTCTGAGTAAAAATAAAGTAGGCACGCATGATACGTTATGTGGCTATGACTATTGCCAAATGTTTTTTAAAGTTTTATTTTGAGTATTTTAAAGTCTTGCGATGAATGCCATAAAAATAGCTAGAATACAGAGATAAAAGGTACACCATACATAGGAAGGAACATAGGAAGGAAAGGGAAAAAGAAACGTCGAAGTGAAGCGGCGCCGGTCGGGACGCCCGCCCCGCGGAGGCTTACATGGCCCGAAAACTCCATCTATTACACCATCCGCAAAATTATTTGGCGAGTCGGATAATAAGTCCCAGTAGGTGTAGGTATGCATGGTAACATAAAAGTCGGTTAATCAATCGCAACAAAACAAACAAAAATAAAATTATTGGATTTGTCCTTTGCCATGCTCAGGAGAATAAATTTTGTATTTATTTCTTGATTTTAATTACGAAATCGAAGTGAATTTCTCCTATTTTATTGTTGCGGTAGGTATAGATAAAACTCATTATTGTGTAGGTAGGTACTGATACCAGTGAGTGACCAGTAAGTCGTAAAAAATGTTTTTGTTTACATAGTAATACCTTCTTATATCTACTTTATTGGTAGGTACTTAACACATCAATTAATTAGTTTAAACCTTTAAAATATTTCGGATTAGGTAGGCAATTAATTCATTCGTTAGACCTGTGGTAGACAACCTAGTAAGTAGACAATTTCCAAAAGCCACACAAATTGAAATCACTAGTGATTAATTGTATAAACAGTAATAGTTTGTAATAGATTAAAATAATTTACCTAAATAAAAATTATGAATTATGCATAATGTTAGTAAAATTAATGTTAGCAGATAGCAGATAATCCATAAATTTGTAGATGAGACTAAGTGTCTGTACAATACAATGACTCTATTTTTATGAAATAAACAGTTTAAATTTAAATTCAATTAATTTATTGATTAGGCCAAACGGAATAATGCATTTTGTCCCGTTGTTTTGTCTCTAGGTTGGACATAAGTAGGTAGCCGTATTTTAAATAATATGTAATTCGAAAGTCGGAAGGTACAATAACTAGGCACTCAAGTTTGATTTTTGGGTAATCGGGTTCCTTATAAACAATAATTTAGACGATAGCTTATTAACATCTATTTTTACCTACCTCCATAATATAAAAAAAAATGTTAACATCTAGTATAAAACAAATTACTTAGGCATATGCAATATGCACATTAAAATGTCTACTTAGGTACATTTTTGACAAAGTAAGAGCTACAGCAAGTCAAAAGTCAACACCTTATCAACATCACCAATAAAATAAACGAACAATATTTTAGTTTTTTGCCCGTCACCCATTTTTTCTATCACCCCAAGGCACCAGGCACCACACCGCACACTGCGGCCACTCGATTCGCCCGCGACAAAATGTCGGCCATTTTGGCTACGTGTGAGCCATCCGTATACCTATTCCCCCACCTAACCAAGAGGGAGATTGCTATACAAACAAGTTTGCTACATTTCAAATTGAACTTTACAGAATTTGTATTAAGATTGGGTTTTGTATTAGGGTTATTTGGGAGAATACGGTGTGTTTATAACCAAAACTGCCGCTTCATACAGCGACGGCGTCACAGCAATCACTTTCATTATTATTGGGCGATTTCCAACGTTTACTTGGCACTCAGCGAGAATCACTGTTCCGTTTGTTCAATTAAAATTTTCGTTGATTGTTGTTTGGTGACAATTATTACACCTAGGTGCGAAATGTTTTTTTGTTTGTTTTATCTCTACATATTGAAGAAATATTTATGAAGGTTATCTTGGTGTGACGTATAGGTATACCTAGGTTTGATTTCTCGGTGTATTGGCTTGTCTGTAATGCCGTGTAAATATATTTTTAAATAAATAAATAAATAGGTACCTAAAGATGTTATTATTATGTTTTTGTCATTCATCTAGCGCAAATAAGGTTATCTACCTCTGGTAGGCATCAATATGTATTAGTATGTTTTTCATGCTATTATAATTTTGAAAAATATTTTTTTCTGTTGCGCGGTTTGCAAACTTAACTTGGAAAAAAAGCTTACCTGTAAATATTCCTCCCTGGTAATTTAATTGCCATGCCCTACCGTTGCAATAATTATTAAAGTACGAATGCATCGTTATTCACGCAACTAGTTACCTAATCAAGCTGAAAATAGCCTTCATTTATACTAACCTACTAATTTAATTCAAAAGTCGGGCAAACCCTGGATAATTTGATGTGTGTAAAGCACGCACCTAGGTACTCCAGTATGCCCGAGTAAGTGAGTAAGAAGTAAGTACAATTCCCACCAATTACCTTAATTAATTGTGCTACGCATAAATAATTAAGTATATCAACGTTAAAATAGATATTCAAATGCTAAAGATAAGCAAGTTAAAAAGTTAGGCAGATACATTGAAACTTACACATCCAATTAAAAATAAATAAACCATTTAGGTAACCGTACAAACAGAAAATATCATTTTAAGCAGGCTAACACGACCCGCACTAACGGCTGTTTAGATACGAAGTAAGCATTTAAAAAGGTTCCTCGTCCTACGATAAATTAAAACACCAAACACCCAAGTACAACGAACCTCGAACGCGGGACGGCATTCCGAAGAGCTCATTTCGGTTTTTGTTTGAACCCAAACATTCGGTCCATTTGCCTTTTAATGGCCCATCCTTATTAAATTTATACTAGAGTCTGCTAAAATTTCAGTTGCTTAATTACTCGGAATTCGGGTCCGGGGATACCGCGTAATGGACCACTGTGCGCCGGACACGAAATTAGGTGGTTTCCTACACGGATCTATGTCATTGCTAATGTTTGCCAAGTATTTTTGAATATTAAACACTCTGCTTATGGGGTTAAAGGTAGTGCTTTCGAGTATTTATCCTAGAAGAGTGTTCTCCTAATTTAATTGTCTTACTTAGGTCTCTAGGCATTTTTAACCGACTTAAAAAAAGTAGGGGGTTTACAATTCGACGAAATCTTTTTTTATACGTAATATTTGATTGCTTTTTTTCGCAAAAGCTATACTTTTCTTACAGACTGATATTCTTTTGAAAATCGTATTACCTAAATATAAATACCTGAAACAATAATTAAATAAAATTTAATGTTTAAAATTTAAAATTTAATTCAATCCGTTTCTTGTCTATTTCAAATATTAAGATATGATCAAAATTAATTAAAAACTAAGCATTATTTAATTTATATCAATAAATAAATCAATACGTAACGGTTTCAAAAAGATCATGATAATTATAAGAACCGAGAAAAATGGTATTAAATATTAGGTAATCGACAGAATTAGTTTGTAAATATTAATAAATAAATATATGCAAACCAGCGTCCCGGATTTCCAAAAATGATGATAATTATAAGAACCTCGGTCGGTATAAATGGTATTCAATGTTTATTTTTATTATTAAATAAAGAACAACATTATTTTCTCACTATATTGCGCCACATGTAGAACAAAGCTATAAGTAGAGCGTTTTTCCAAAAGCTTCCGATTTCCATATCAGATGTGAGGAAAACCAGTATAACATTTTCTCTGGTTGAGTGTTGTTACACTTGTTATTGTGACTGCACGCCTCGCCTTTTCTCGACAAGCGACGAGAATACGGCCGGTTCCGTGGCACGCACGAAACAGACAGACCTTCGAGACTAACGCCGTCCCGCTCGCGCTAATGGCGTCGTAACCGTTGTTGAGACGTTCCACTCTTTATGTTACGAGTGCGCCGTAAAATAAAAGTGCATCAAACGGCCCTGCCGTTTGCATTGCGCGCGATTAAAAACCGACCAAGGAAAAAACACCTCATTCTCCCAACAATCCTATACTCGCGGTCGCACTACATAACTTGGTCACATGATGGGGTTCCTTTACGATTATTTAGTCGTAAAAATCAAAGTTATAGCCTATTTACGCTGTAACTGTTTATTAATCTTTGTTTTACGAGATGTTTACGAGTCCGGTGGTTTATTATAACGTCGTAAATCATTTAACACTTTAGGTGGTTTAGCTAAATAGCTACTTTGTTTAATATGGACGGTGAGTAGCAATAAACGATGGTTACGAGTGTTGTAGCGGCACGACAATGTTGCTTCATAATAATAACTTGTACATCGACTAGGTATTAACTTTACTATTACTAGCTACCTTTTAATGTTTCTCGGCTATGAATGGGCACCTGGGATGGAGGCGCGCGCTTACCTGCAACGAAAAATGAAAGTTTTATTGAATTAAATCAAACTGTTATGTACCTGCTAATACTAACCTATGTACAGTCGCCATCAAATATATCTGAGCGGCCACGGTGCTCAAAAATATCTAAAAAAGCACTCTAACGCTATGACAATAGGATCTAGCTGCTCAGACATTTGTGGACTGCTGTTGTAGGTAAGTGGTTTAATAGCTAGAAAAACCGGCCATGATCATGTCGGGCCATGCTCAGTGTAGGGTTCCGTCCGTAGTCATTCAAAATCGGTTGGACCGATTACGTTCAAAATAGTTTTATTTTAAAGTACCTATTTGATAAGCTATGATTTTTTTTTGATATTTTTAGGACCTACGGATCAACAATTAGAGGGGGCGGGAATATTTTTTTTTTCTTCTAGAGCGGTTATCTCCGAAAATATTGACGTAAGATCCTTTTTTTCTACGACCTTTATTATTTTTCAAAGACCTATTCAACGATACGCCACACTATACGATTACAGTAAATAAAAATCATCCTCACTTAACTAGTTGGTGAGGTACCCTAAAAAAAATTATTTCTACATTTTTTAGTACCACTTTGTCGGCTTGATTAATATGTAAACTTGTACGAATTGCAAATTTCTTGTACTTACGGCCACTGAGCTATGCTGCGTAGTTGCGTACAGACAAACGGACAGACGGAGTTTAATTGCATGCTTGAGAAAATACTTATATGAAATAATTTGACCCTCGGGTTGATGAGCCCAAAAAAACCTTAGGTACCTAGGTACCTACCGAAGTAGGTATCTACTTCGCAACATATTACAAAGAATGTAAAGTCAATTTATTTTTTTGATTGAACTTGATATCTACCTATGTGCACGTAGGAAATAGGCACCTACCTACCTATGTACCTACCTACAGGATTGTTTAACCTCTTGTGTGTCGCGAATATTTTTTTCTAAAAGTCTCCACGTTACTAATCAGTGCTTAGACATCATCATCATCATCATCATATCAGCCGAAAGACGTCCACTGCTAAACATAGGCCTCACCCAAAGATTGCCACAATGACCGGTCCTGTGCCACCCGCTTAGACATACGAAGGGTTAAAGTAGGTATCTACGAGCCCCGATGCATATGTTCTCGTCCAGTTAGACAGTTTTTCGAGATTATCCCGTTCATCCGGGGGAAAAGGTTTAGAGACAAAACCTTCACTATTCAATAGTAGTACTAAAGTAGTTTCTTTGAGTATAAAATATTTGTACTTAATAAATCAGAATAAAAAAAAAACTATTTTACGAGAGGTATTTTTTAATTTTTTTTCCACAATTTTTAATTTTGTAAATAATCAATGAATGTAAAGAACGCCATTAATATTAAAGACGACATGGTACACCTGATGCACTGCGAATTTTGCGTCAAGCTTATAAGCGCGGAATTACGGTGGTGAACGAAAATATAATTTAGACACTGGTTTGTTAAAATCGATTTATTAAACAACAAAAGCGTACTTCAGATTGTTGTGTCTCTTGAAATGTAGTACATTAACCATGACTAACGTTCATACAATTTATCATTAGCATAATGTGATCATTTTTAAATTATTCAAAAATTTGTAAAAATTGTTTCAAACTAGACGAACACCACTGCATCGGGGCTCGTACATTGATAAGTAGTTGGTAGATGTAGATACTCGCCAAGTACCTATTACCTAAACCACTAATTGGAGTTCGAGGCCAAAGAATTTACGAAAATATTGCCACAACAATGAAATATTCATGCAATAGTAAATCCTTATTTTCTAAAAACAGACGTTGAGAGTCAAGTTGAGATATCTTATTTATTGGTAATTTTAATTCTTTAATTTATAGAAAAAATATTATTTACTTATTTTCATGTAAATATAAGATATTTTAATAAAAACGGAATTATCCGCAATATTAGTAACAAAGTTGGTATTGCGCTGGTATCACCTCAGGTGTTAATAACATTTGGTACAGCAATTTAACTACACATAAATTAAAACTCTATTTCTGCATATGTTTAGAAAATTGCAGAATAATACATTGTAGCGTGCTTTATGTCCACATTTCGTATTCGTAAAATTCCTTTGACCTACAAATTTCTTTGGCAGTGCTATAGTTCTCCATTTAAATTATCATAGAAATCTAACGTTTTGTTTGTGTTCACTGGTAATTTTAAGTTCTTTACGAGAAAATGTTGTCATATCGATGTTAGTTAAAAGAAAAGAAAAGTTTTTAGGTATTTAGTGTTTTTAAGAAAATCCAAGTTGTGACAGCCATATTAAACAGAAAGGCGTAAAAACATTACAGAGGTATATAATGTTTTTATCAGGAATTATTTTAAATAAATAAATTAAATAACAAAAAGGTTGTGGAAACCTGAAAACTTTATTTGACAATGACATAAGAGACTTTGACAGATTTGACAATAATGCATCTGTCGTAGTTTCGTTGGCCTCGAACTCCAATTACTGGTACCTATACATAAAGGACACAAAACAAAGGACGTGCATCAATTCTGTCCAATCAGCTCACTCAATTGGCGAGTGCGAAGTGACCTCTTTTAATCTATTTATATACTTGTCAAGTATCAAGGTTGCTTATTGCTTATTTAATTATCTGTTCTCAAGTCACTTTTTGTTATTAAAATGATCTTGGAGCTGGTGTAACCCTTTTTTAATCTTTTTATCCTCGAAAAAAAAATTAGTTATCTAACCTATCATATACATAATATATCTACCTACGTGTGCTTTTAATGTTCATCAGAGCATCGTAGCGTAGTTTTTTTTCTCTCTCTGTCAGTCCAGTGCATTTAATTACATACCTATGCAACATATATTATCAAACCGGAATCAGAAAGGGATTCGAGAGTACTGTTGACACAACAAATGACACAAATTTTACCAAGAAAAGAGTTGTTTATAGATGTAGTGAGTGATGAATTAATCTATTGTATTTAAGTCTGCACTTAAACAATAAATATCTATATGAATTTGATGATCCTAGATTGACTTATACATACCTACTGTTGTGTAAACAGTACTTTCGAATCCCATTCTAATTGCGGTTTGATAATACAAGTATAGATATAAGACATATAAGTCAGTAGGTATGATTATAAGGGTGTCAGGGTGTCAGATGGCAGGACGACCTGGACGCGTTCTATCCAAAATCCAAATTGGTGGGAGAAATGTGACGACGGGGCCGAATGGAGGAAAAGAGGGGAGGCCTTTGCCCAGCAGTGAGAGACTAAACCAGGCTTATATAATAAAGAAAAACTTTGACAGTTATGTGGCCCTTCCAAGGTGGGTCCTCATCATGATAGTAGAGCTTTCAGGATACTTTCTTCTAACAAACTATTCAACTGTTTTCCCATGGGTGATGTGATGTGAAAAAACAACAACAAAAAAAAGTGACTGACCCTCTGTCAAAGTCAAAGTCAAAATATTAATTATTCAATTAGGCCCAGCAACGAGCGGTTTTGAATCTTTAAACTAAATAGCAAATCAGAGAAAAAAACTACTTCCAATTCTAACCATACACCACTATTCCTGAGAAGAATCCGGCAAGAAACTCAGCGGGACTAGTTTTTTTTTCAAATAATAATATTATAACATCTTACAGCAGCTAACATGCATTAATTAAAAACGAAACATAATGTTATTGTCATGTCAACATGAGGTCATTTTAACAACTGCACTCATATCTTAATTTTCGTCCTAAGCCTTTTCACAACAAGGTTGAGTAAATTGCAAAAACATTTTCTTGGAATATTTTTGAACACATAAATCCTAAAAGCACAGCGCACACTATCCGACTTTGCAAGTACAAGCGGTTTCCGTGTCTGTCTTCTTTATCGCGCCTTGTCCTCGCAGATACATCCTTTTATGGCGTCCATAATTCACAAACTCGTAACTATTCTAAGCTGGGCTGGAAACAATTCGCGGCTTTTGTGGAATAAAGTCGCTTGCTGATCTACAGAGTGTTTAACTAGGACAGTGACATCATATTTTCTTCGGTTACCGCGAGGATTACAACATGAAATAAAACTATGAAAACGGATAAACTCGCGTATATTAATTAAATTTGACTTTTACCGACGTTTCGAACGCTTTACAGGGTTCGTGAGGCGGGCAACGTCGGGATGAAGGTAAATTGAATTAATATACGCGAGTTTATCCGTTTTCATAGTTTTATTTCATAGGACAGTGACGTTATTGTTAGATTAAAGTATCGTGGGACGCATTACTTATTAATATTGTACCTATTGTATTTAAACTACAAAACAAACTACCTAAATTAACGTATCGTAGATATTTGCGATATGCTTCGAATAGCATATTAGGTCTCCGCTATTTTAATTAACCAGAATTACCTATTTACCTACACTGACTTTTAATTATTTTAATGTTTATTAAAATTATCAACCACCACTGATAGAAAAAAAATTAATATAATTTAAGTGTTTTGTCGGGAACATTTTCTTTCATTGTTTTTGACTCCAGCTTTTCAATCTGTTAATTCAAACGCGAATTTTCAATGTGTTTTATTATTTCTAAAAACTTAATATATGCCAGTCTGACACCATTTCAAAGTAACCGCGACCATCGATTTTACCATTACTTATACATCATACTCACTATATCACTATGGCAAAAAATAGGTAGGTACTATTGAGAAATTCGTAGATACCTAGGTATATCGGTTTAATATACGTATGTATTTTTGAATTAATATTACCATTGTTTTAATTAATATTACCATTGTTTTTTATTCTGAACTGTTCTGTTCAGCCTGTAGATTTAAGTTGTTTCGTACCCGATAGTATTTTCTTGGTGAACCGCGTTTACCATTCACCTCGCTGTTCGGCGAAAGGTTTCGTGTTTGAGAACTTTTAGAGCCATGTTGCGCTTTGTAAGAAAATTTAAAAATTAAGTACAGGACAACTTAACTTACACCTACAATTTAGGTATCTTTAAGTACCTAATTAATTAGGGATGGGAATAATTAGGGGGAATTAGGGATTTTTGTTTTTTTTTCTAAACCGTTTCAGAAGGTTATGAGTACCTACCTATGACCTTATAATATGACAAAACTGTACTTATGAAATAAAATTTTATCTCTTTTATATATTAAGTAGGCATCTGCTTAACTAGTGTCAATTAGTCCTTCATTATAATATTTGCAATGTAACGTAACACATATATTAAACTATTTTTATAACTTTTTGGAGTAATAAGTAACCTTCATTATGTTATGGGTAGGAACGTACTCAGTTATTGTTACTTACCAAACAAGAGACCCAATATTGAATTTATTAACGGAATTTAAAAAGCTTTGTTTTAATTTTATCATTTTGTTTAACAATGCCACATCTTATTCATAGAAAACAATTATAAAAACACGCATGCAGCATACTTCCCGCAATCCCAAAATCAATTTTCAGAAATTAATTCTTACAATGAATATAAAGAAGCGACCAGAATTTACGGTCGGAAATAAATCGGTTTGTTTTTCGGGTCACGTCGGGCACACACCGAATTCTTATCAAAAAACGTCATATGTGCGCAAGGCCTTATGTGCACTTGTGCCTTTTTATGAGGGAATTTAGTAGAGTCGTGACAGACTGTACGTCAAGTTGAGATAAAAGCGCCTCGTCTCGTTGGTTGGTCGTACCCACTCACGCTTTGCAGTTAAAAAAAAGTTAAGCCTCTTTAGCACTTAGCTCGGTGATTGAATGCCGTGAACTTTTGTTGTGGCCGGTGATGGAAACGAAAGTCTTATTCCTTTCTTTATACTTAATGCCTTGCATGCATTTCCACGACGGCACACGAATGAGGGCGTTTCACTGTATAACGCTCGTCAGCAGAAAACAAAAAAATTTAGGTAAATAATCCTTAAAACTTGTTGGTATTATTTTAGAACATAATCTTGGGTTTTTTCACCAATAACACCTTAAGGGAAGAAGCTGTGCAAAATTGACCAATTACATTCTTCAAATTCAAAATTCGAAACACTGTGATGCGGTCTCATTGGCCGTTCCCTCAACTCCGTTCCGCTCCGCGTCAGTGGAGCCGCACCCTAAACTTGAGTTCACATAATTTTTTAGCTAAAATTACCGTAGAAATATATCTGTTAAAATTAACGTAAAAATATGTTTTACGATATATATGTCAAAGACGTCAAATGATATGGAAAGTCAGCCATATTTGTTTACATTTTTTTGCTTTCGACTGACGAATGGTATACCTAGGTAATAGTTATGCTTTCAACTTAACAAAAATGTTTACTTTCATCAAAACTGAGGGGGCTTTTTAGTTAGATACATTACTTAAATTTATAATTATAACAAATCATAAAATCATACGTTTCGAAATTCCCTACAAGCAAGCACATTTTTTGAACGGCAAAACAAAGGCGTAATTTTTTCATTGATTTAATGGATTTTATCGGAATTCAATTTGAGAAATCCTCTCATAACAATAAATATAAAGTGCTCATGTTTGATGCTAATTCATGTAGGCGCTAAGCACGTGATTGACGAAAAGAAATGTCGCTTATCTACTGTATTAGGAATATATAACTACTCAATTAATCGCCAAATGCCGGTGTTGTAAGAACGAATTGATTTGAGGAAGCAGGTAGGTAATAGGTACGGATACCCAACAAATCTATACCATTACTGTAGCTCTACCTATAGGAGTAGATGTAGAGTACAAAATTCCTACAGAATTCAAAATAGGTGTCTATTTTGAAATACACATAGACAAAAAGACACGATAGACAATAAGTTATTCAAGTGTGAGTTAAAGCTGCGAGCTAACGTGGGCGGAAGAGGGGGGGAGGACTGAGTTATACGGCTGATATCTTGCGCCTGAGACGGTGGCGAGGAGAAAACATGGCGCCTTCCGATTTTAAAAACATTATTTCGATTTGCCTTTCAAACTCTGATCTCACTCGCAGCAATAGATTTAAAAAATCAATGCGATATTTTAAAATTAGAATACTCCCTCGGACGGCTACGAGATTTAGTTTAAAAGCATAAAAAGATAATCTAAGTCGAAGCTAGGAAAGAACGAAACACGATTTTGTAAGATACCACGATGAGTGGCTTGTTATCTTTTGTACTAGCTGTGGTATAAGTACGTTAAATCGTAGCCCGCTGCTCCTACATACCTAGATGATTGTGATCTTGTAGGTACTATCCACAGTCATAGATTGTACAGTAGGAGCTCATAAATATCTCAACAATCTGACACATTTTAAGCACCTTTGCTGATTGGCAAATTAAATACATTCACTGAGCAATTAAAAATGCATTTTTTTTGTTTTGCTCACACTAAAACGCTACGCGGCTCAGTAGAGTGAAAAGAACAGCTGCTGCTGCAGAATTGCTGCAATAAAATCCGAATAATCGCAATTAAATTCTCGCTTTCTTTCCCTATTTCATATGAACCGGACAAGAGTTAAAAAAACAACCATGCGTATACCTACATATGTATAGAGGGTTGTGATTAAGTATTTTTATTACACGTAATGATGAGTAGATCAACTAACGTGCTTTTTACAGGAGTAACTTTCATACTTACCAAAGTTTGTACACTCCGTTTGATCTTAGAAAAGCCTTCGAAACACACGAAGGTAATACTGCTGTCCTGCTTTATCTTGTGTCGCCAGTGATTGTAAGCCCGACGTCTCTTTCTCGGAACCGAAGGGTATTCTAAATTTAAACGGAGAGCACCTACACCAACAGTAAAAACACAGTACCTAAGCAGGAACTTACTATACCAACATGGAGTGCAAATGTTTGAAAAGCCACGCCGCAGATACGGTGCCAAATGGATGCCCTGGCAACGGCTCCGAAGAATCCTATGTTTTATGACCCACTTAAAATTTGTAGTATCATATCGAATTATTTACAGGTTTATAAATCGGTGCATGGCGTGAAGAACTTGATAACTCGAGATGAAAAGTAGAAGAAATTTGAACTTCTATCTGTCATAAATAAAATTTATTTTTCTTTACCAAAATATCTCGAGTTATCAAGTTTTTCAAGCCATGCACCGAAATATCAGCATAAATTGGCACTCTTTTTGAACGATAAATAAGGAATCATTCGGTAACATGGGTAAATAAATATCTTTACTTGGACTTACCTATGCGCATTGATTTTGATTCTTAGTTATTGCTAAAACCTTTATATGTCATTCATGGGTACCTGATCGTGTTTTTGATACCAACTAAGGTAACTCTCCTGTTTGATAAGCTAATGATCCTTTAACACTTCACAATCTAGAATCTTCGAAGCCTAGACACAGACCAGCCGGTATAAGGTGAACTGAGATAATACCTTCTACGACAAATAATTGTGCGATTATAGAGATTGTAAGGCGTCAATTATTAGGACACTTACCTTGGGAATTTATTAGGGAAAATCACATCACTTGCCGCTTTATAATCTTAACACTATAACCTCAAACTTATCACATTTTTAGCTTTGTTTTCTAGAAACACGTATTGTCTATGAGTCTAAAGTCGAGCGTACACTAGAAGGATTTTTTCAAGACTAAATTCCCGACAACAAGTCAGCTCTAACACAATAGCCTCCAAACGTATATTTAGGTTCGATAAAATAAAACAAAAACCCAATACAAAACCGTTTAAGCTTTTGTGTTGCCGCGTTCGCAGAAGACGGTTAAAAAACGTAATTTTTTGTCGAGAAAAACATTAAACGCAACCCTTACGGGCTCAGACAATGGATTTTAGAAAACTGTTGTTAAATGGGTTAAGTTGCGCAACGAAGATAATAAAATCCTTCGGAGATAATAGCACCTTTCTATACGTGTTGCAAATGTTCGGAGTAAATCGCAAGGACCGCAATGTTTGGCTTGTCCGAGCAATTTTATTGCGTCGTAAACCACTAAAAAGTATCTCACAAAAGACGTAGAAAGGTGTTCCGGACCATTAGCGGCATTGAAGAAATTTAGACGAATAATTACACCTGAGATAAAGAAAGTCTTTCGCCCATTGTTTGGTTTGTTTTGCGCAAATATTAATAATCACTCATAGATGTTTTGTCATAAAATTTCACAGGTGAAATGGGACAATGACATTTGAAATATGACTATGATTTTTATGCAGCTTGGTTTGCTTTCTTGGTCAGTTTGAATGTGCTTGTTGTACTGTGAGCATTATTAAAAAATGTAAGCATATACCTATAGGTAAAGTGACTGTTACGAAGATTTAAAAAATAGTAATACTTAGACACGAGTCTGTGAAAGAAATTAGTTACTCACAATCCGTCATTTAAATACGTACCTACTTGAAAACTAGTGTGTGTGTATCCATGTGTTAGTGATTTTTGGTCGCTCCCTTTGCTTACTATATTATTGACAAAGGGGTATTTGCTCCCTACCACCACCGAAGGATTCAATCTAAACGCTGGTAAGTTTTTTTTTTTCACCAATTCTAGAGTCCCTTTCTCTTCCAGTCAGCATAAGAGATAAGTATCTCAATCCATATAGAAATTCATGTTGTCTTCACAGTTGGCTTTATAATTATAACAATTCAAATACTTATGACTATTCAATTCAAACGTGATAAAATAAAAATGCTTTGTAGAATAAACCAATACAATAAAGTACCACCACAAAGCGTATGAATCAGCCACATCACATCTAATCTTTATCACAAATTCTCAAATTCAAACTAACTTCCGTCGAGTCAGTCTCATACATACATACATATTAATCGTGTGTACGTAGGCGCGAGCCCACAAAGCCGCCTAATGGAGCGACAATCGGCGCCACATTTCATAATTATCGCCTATTTTGACTGGACTATATCGGCTCTAGCGTGTCTATCGCGATTCGGTTCGAGCATTAGATGCATCTTGAAACAATTCTTCCCATATCCAATTTTGATAGGATTTATTTTTAGATTGTCGAATTTATTGGATATAATTGTATAGTCGTATATAAAAATATTTGCATAGACGACTCACCTCAGAAATTCCAGGAAGGATATGCGCCCAATGAAATAAAAATAACGGAATCTAGGACTATAATTTATTTCGCAGATACTTAATTCATTTAACGAAAAACATCTATAGATTGCCCTGTTCATGGCCACCATGTTCAATATAATATATTCATTTTGTTGTTAATGGCTCACCATACAGGTGTTGTTAACTGCGCAGTTATGCTACTCGTACTGGCGCTGTTGACAGAACTGACTTTACTGATTGCTACCATGAGTTGATGTAAGATTTGCGTCCACTTTTATCATATATATACATATATTTATAGCTGCGTCACTGTTATCTGACGTTTTATGACATTCGGAATGTTCCCTAAACACTGCAGTAGATGTACCATGACTTTGCAATTTATCTGTAACGTAAGGTCTTACTCGATACGTAAAGCAGGCCATCGTATTCGCAATAATTCAGTGCGAGCGCGAATGTATTAGGTACGAGTAAAATCGAACGTATCCAGTTGTTTGTTGTTGGGTTCAAAATTGCATGGATAGTTTATGAATGTCCATGCAATTCTGAACGCCACTATACATGGTGGGGTGGGGTACGGCTACTGGGCATCTAACGCTCCCACCATGACGGGAGTATCGCAAAGCCATCATTACGACGCATTTGTTCGACATATCGGGATCACAATGCTCTGCCAAACGCGTCGCCACTTTACAGCCGCGTCACTTTTATCCGTTGCTCACATTCAGAATTATCCGAAAACACCGCATAGTATCAAATGCTCCCAGTGCTCCCACCATGACGGGGGTGTCGCAAAGTCATCATTACGACGCGTTTGTTCGACATATCGGGATCACAATGCTCTGCCGAACACGTCGCCGTTCTTATCCGACGTTGCTCACATTCAGAATTATCCGAAAACACTGCATAGTATCAAATGCTCCCACCATGACGGGAGTGCCGCAAAGCCATCATTACGACGCGTTTGTTCGACATATCGGGATCACAATGCTCTGCCAAATGCGGCGCGACTTACAGCCGCGTCACTTTTAACGGGCCGTTATGGCAGCAATAGAGCCGACGTTGCCACTGAAATATCCTACGTCAAATCTGCGCTTCCGGGTGAAGTTATACGACATTCAGTTTCATATGAAACTGACCATTATGAATCTTAGTAAAAGTCATCAATGTTGGAAGAGGAAATGTTTTTTTAACATTGTCCTTAAGGCCCTTATTAACTGGAAAAAAATCGTGTTTGTCATTAAGGGAAATGATTTATGAACCCTAGCAATTACCTTAAAAGTTGCCATTACCTATTGTATCGTAGCGCCCGGAGTTGTCAAAAAGATCTGAACACGCGGTTAGGTATTTAAATTTTCAAAGAAAATTTACTCGCACACGAATAAAAATCTCGTTGATCGCTACTCGCTGCTCATTCATCGTTGGTGGGAGAAGTGTCTAAAGTGTCCAACACTGATGACACAATTCTACCACACCTCGTATATATACCTACCTACTGGCTAAGAAATGTATAAAACAAAGGAGTGTTGGTACTCGCACAGTCTAAGTTTGTGTAGATGCATAGGTACGCGCCATGCTTGTGTGAGTTAGATACCTAAGACATGCAAGGGTAACTGTGCGGTCACCGGAGTGAGCCGCACTTTACGGCAGGGCGTATCCATAATATATACACGTTCCTTATATTTATAGTATACTGTGACTACTGAACCCCGGCTTGATCAACATCCCAAATTAATCGACTGTTAACCTTCAAAGATTAAGTACGAAACCAAAAACATGTTAACGATTTTGAACCTTGTCCCTTAGACATACGTTCTGAAATGTGAACATGTTTACAAACGTGACTGTAACATCATTATTCGAAATTCAACATCGCTGTAAATGCAACGCCGCAAGAAAACCATTCGGTGTCCTTCGCAAGGATCGTTAGCTACCCGGTACCCGGTACCCGGCGGGTACCCGCAGGTACCCGTCTAGGTGCACGGGTCATTACTCTTAATTGGGGGTCATTCGCGGACGGGTCCAATAAAACGGGAACAGCCCTTTATCGTCGGTATTTTAGTTTAGTTTTCTAGACCAGGAACATACTTATTTTTATGATTAAGTAGCTTGGCCTGGTAGGTACTAAATTGGTTGGAAATATAGGACATAATATAGGTACAGTCGACGTCAAAGATATCATTACAGTTTAGGCGCCAAAAATATATTTACACGACATTAATGTCAAGGCAATAAAGTTGTGTAAATATATTTTTGGCACCTAAACCGTAACGATAATATTTATATATTTGACGTCGACTGTACATTATGTGAGCTGTTTAGTAAAAAGCTTCCACGTTGTCGCTTGTCTTAAGGGTGTTTCAGACATTTAATTCGTATAAAGGTACAAACCAATTCTGTCGTTATGGAAACCTAGTAGTAAAGACCTTAGTAGAGAATTAAAGTCGCCGTAAATAGAAATTGCGTACAATGTAAGCAAACCGTTTAAAAGGAATACCATAATCTAGCTAAACACAAATGCATACAATTTTATTAAAATAATTGATTTGTTCCAGAAAAAAAATCATATAGTTTTGTGGACTGCCACAGCCTCATTGTACCTAGTAGGTACCTACTATACAGAAATTAAATATTAATAACTAAGTACGCTACATTTTAGCTTTTATTAAACGAACAGAAACATCAACCCAGAAGCTACTTTACCTCCAAATAAGTTTCAAGATTCTAGAATTATAACTAACGTGAGACTAAAACATATTAAAATATTATCGAAGCGGGTTACTCACGTATTTAAGTCGATAATATTTTAATAAGTTTCAAGATGTTGGATTCCCCGAAAACCACCGATTTTTGGATTTCGGTGTGACACATCCTGTGAAACTATTTGAGAAATACCCACCATTAATATCTATCTACTTAAGTAACGAATTTGATTCAGCCCCTAATATTTTTGCTATTTTAAGACTAAAGTTTGCTACGCTTTAGAATTTACAGCTAGCCGTAAAACCTCAGTTACCCGTAAAATTAGGAAAAGCAATTTCTCGCCTACTTAACAATGAACCTGAATGTATGCATGCAGTCTATGCAATCCCCAGATTAATCTTACACGTGAAATATACCTGTCTTTATTTAACAACTAAGTAAGAAAAGGATCACAATACTTGTCGCCCCTTCTAGTCGTTATTATATAAAGACGCCATACAACCTTTGTTTCCAAGAAAATATGAATTTTTCATAATAATGCAGCAGGGCGCCGCGCCGGAATATTGCCTGTAATGTGTATGGTATAACGGTCATAATTGTTTGAATTACAATATTAAAGGGTAATCATATGAGACGCGAAATTGATACCTTTTAGCGCAATTTACAACGATCAAGAAAATGCGTGCGCGTGCCCTTTAGTGTATGCCCGTACTACCAAGACACGCCGAAAGCTTAGGTCGCTGATTTTGATGTTTTTGGAGAAACGAGGAACGTTCGACGGACGCGTTGAACTCATGAATTTAAACATTTTTAATAACATGGGTATAAAACCGAGAACAAGCTTTTAGGAAAACTCTTTTATAATTCATCTTCAAACTCTTCAATCGTATTACGCTAAGCATTTTTCGTAAATCGTATATTATAGTCATAATTGTAATAAACTCTAAAGTGTTAAAAAAAACTCTTAGTCATCTCTATAGAACAGTGAACGCGGGACTCAATACAACGGCAAAAACCAATCAGTAGTTTATTTGCAAAGGTCTGCACCAGAATTAAAACCCGGCACGCTATCACAATTGGCAATAAGCAATCTCTTATCAGCACATCTCTACCGCCGCTTAACATGAACGGAGAGCCGCGGCCGCGGGCGCGGACTAATCTCCATAACTTTAATCCTTTCCCCTCGTGCCAGGAATCCAATCAAACAGTACAAGGATCCCCCCCAAAACCCCCCCACCCCTAGCCTACGCAGCCTGTCCCGGAGTAATTATCAAAGCTTTAATGACGTCATAAATCGAGTGTATAATCTAATCTGGAAAAGCCCCGGGCTCCAGTGCGCGGCTTAATGGTGTGAAAGCTGCCTTATCTCCCTCCATGTGTGAATAGAGCTTTATACGGCTGAAAGCGGCGGGAAACTTTGGAAAAATATGTCGTAGAACGTTCTAGATAAGAATGTGGGCCGAGATGCTTTCAAGTTTAATAGAAAATCCAACATTATCGTGTGTTATGTGTTTGCTAACAAATTCTTTGAGAGCCTGGCGCGGGTGCGGAACCCAGAGTGCTTCCTGAAGATGTCAATAAAGTTGTAAACGTCGATTGGTTACTGGAAGTTCTTCCTGCGCATAACCCTTTGCTAAAGCGATTCCTATTTACGTGAATTTTTTCCGCGATGAGAGATGGTTTTACATGTTTATAATTTTTTTACACTTTCAATAGTATCAAAGACTGGAAAGAGGTTTAAGTAGGTATAAAAGTCGAGGTTGGTATTGAAAGTAAAGATTCTTTTTCCAGAAATAAAGTGTCCTAACTATGGCTTGGTACCTGACCTTTCAACACCAAAGCATTTTCACGCTAAGCATGGTCAATTTTGAAATGTAATAAAGCAAGCCTTGATACCACCTATAAACCATTTACAATAGAAAAAGCAGACTCCTTTAGCTATACAATTTGAAAGTAAAACTATCAAAACTTATCAAATTACCGACACTTCCTCAGCGTCCCATCTAATGCTCCGCAATTTCTCGCAAGATTTCTCAGCAAGAGGTCAAACTCTCTGGAACCAATCGCTGATTACAGGTAATAGTTGAAGTCAGTCTGTTAGTGCCGCCGGTCTTCCGAGCCTATTATTGAATTACACGCCAAATCCAATTTATTACTTTTGTGAAACAGCTTTTATAAAATTAAGTACAATTTTATTACTATCAATTCGCTCTTTGACCGCAGACTAAATAAAAACCTTGGCGTCGAGCTGTAGACTGAGAGTTTTTCGGTTTTCAACGGCTATAATTTTATAGCCTGTGGTAACGTTTGTGGCTGGGCATTTTTATAGAAAAGAGTTTCTCAGACGATTTGTTTTATATCGATCGTGTCGAATGCCGAGACGATTTTAACAAGGATTCGATTGCACCAAGTCGAATTGTCGCATTGTGTGGTTCTCACGTTTTTGTTTCTTTAGCATTTCGTGTATGTTTCGGTAAATTGATTCGTCAGTGGTTGATTTCACGTAGATTATACTGGTGAAGAGAATAAATTTGCTGGAATTTCGTGGTAAAAGGTTAATTCAATTTAGGTGCCAGACAACTTAGGTGCAAACATTTTAAATTGTGCCGGTTCAGAATCTATTTGGGACAAGTCAAAAGCAAAGCAAACGTATTGTACCTGGTGGATCCTGCTCGTCTCGTTATTACAAGTTGTCAGGGAAACCAACCGAATCTGTTTCCAAATGACGATAGCGACTTTTCCGTACCTAGGGAGTAAATGGCGCAAAAATCCGCTTCAGAAGCGCATGGCGCCACATCGCGTAACGGCACTACACGATCCGACCATTATCCTAAAATTCATCTCCAGCCCCCGCTCTTAATGAACGAATAAATAAATCGGCCCTCCGTGTAAACAACGATAGTACCCCTGCAAGGGGTAAGTGGGTTTCGGTGTAGCAACACAATACGTATGTGTAATGTATGTGTGGCATTAGCAGTGTTTATATCTCCTGCTGTCAGGCTGAAGGGTTAGGTGTAGGTAGTGAGATGTGCTTGATGAAGAAATAGTTTCTACTTGGAAATGTGAGCTGTTTGTTCATCTTAGGGAGGTATACGTAGAATGCAGGTCCTATCTACAACTCAAGGTATTTTTATGTCTGACTTTCTCAAAAATACATCGACAGGCGCCGTTATAATTACATATCGGAGCAAACAAGGTACGTAAACATAAACTGCGTCTCTATTCAAGTCATTACTACATGTTCCAATATTTATGAGTAGCTAGTAGGTAATTATGTTAGTGCATGTTTATAAAGGCAACGGTGCAAGTGGACAAACACGTACCACAACTTCATTAAAAAATAATGGAAAATGATGCAACCGCAAAGATATAAATTCTTTGAAATATCAACATCGGTCATTTAACTAATGTACGGCATAAATCATAGCCACAGATTGGAGTCATAAACTCATCACCATCCAAACGAAACAAGCTTTCATTGCGAGTTGTATAAATTCCGTTTGACCTGGTCTATTTTCACAACATGCTGACTGACCGCTGCCTTGCCATGGCGGAAAAATATTCAAATGTTGATATAAATATAAAATACCCCATTTGCAGGCACATGAACTTGAAAATATGAAATGATTGTACTTATATATTATATAAAATACTAAGATTTTCAGGATGAAGCAAATAATTATACCTTTTTCGCTATTTGAAACGTGTGCAAGCTACGAGTAAATTAACTCAGTTTTAAATATTTCTTCTGCAACCGTTCGTTCCAGTTAAAAACTTCAAGCGACTTTCAGGGTAGATAGATTTGTGTATGCGTTTTGCATATGCAACACAGCACGCGCTTATTCTGAAGTACCTATGTTCCCTCGAACTCTAGATACCAGCGATCCAGCGAACAAAGCAAATTTATCTAAGAGATAAATTTCAAGTAATAAGATAGGTATACGACATAGGGATGTAATGATGTCCATATAAAAAAAAATCAAAGGCACTAATTTATATATTGTAATGTCCTTCCTTTGTTTTTGTGATTTGTTTAGATGTCTTGTTTAATAATATATGTCACTTAATTAACGTTACGTAATACGTTTTATGTAGGTTTTAGAGGAAACCTGTAGTTGTTCTAGTATGTATTTCATTCAAGTATGTATTAGTACATTGTGCATCAAGGGAGGTAAGTACGGAATTACTAACGAGAGTGTTAGAAGCCCGACGCCGTTAGGCGGAGGGCTTTTATGACTCGAGTTAGTATTCCGCTTACCGACCGTGATGCATACAATGTTTTTCATCACACTTGCCGACAAAAAAATAAGTTTTAAGAAATAACATTATTAAATGACGTACTGACATTTCTATTACTCCCTAGGGAATTTCACTTTTCTATTACTCCCGCTGCGCGCGCAAACAATGGCGCGCTTAGGCAGCAAGTGTGATGAAAAATTATTATGTAATCGTCGTAACGTATATAGTAGTGTAAGTAGTTATGTAACCTTGTAACCTGTCATCGGTGTTGCTGGCACAAAAATAATGACGCCTACTTTAGTGCACGGCCATGATAGGTATAGCCTGATAGGTTGCAGATGTGTGTGTTTTGTATATATATATTTATTGATGCTTTTTCTTTTTCTTTTTTTTTTCATTATTATATTTTTGTTTGTGAATAATGGCTCCGTTTCTTTTTTGTTATTTAGTCACTTTTATTATTATTATTTTTGTTACTTAATCTAATTTCTTAATGTACTTGTGTAGTGTTACCTGTCGTGATGTTTTTCACCGAATGGTCTCATCGGAAGATCAGCGCTGGTTCCAGACCATTTCGTGGCACCTTCTTGTTTGTCATACCCATGTTTTTGTTGTATATTGTTTTTTCTGTTTTTATCTGTATATCCTTGTTTTATTTCATTGTAATTACGTGTGCCATGAATGAATAAATATTATTATTATTATTATAATCGTGTAACTAATCGTGACATGCCTTCCAACACTCATTAATACGAGTACCTATCTCCGTTACGTAGATATACCTCCGTAAAATACAATACTAAACAAAATTTACGTAGTAGGTGGTGCAGAAAAGGTAAATATTTAATTGAAAATGAATGCCAACAACACAAACAACAATTCTAATAGACATACATAAATAATTGTCAGTAGATCGAAACATATTACATGATAAATTAAATATTATATACTCGTCATGGGCCATCACCCATATAATTATTCAATTCACTACTAGACTACTAGAAGTAGATAACTACTATATCTAGATATTTCTAAAATATTTACACTTTATTATATCTCTCTAGACACGTGGTAGGTAGTGTGTCAAGCCAAGTTCAAGAAACAAAACTGGCGAGCAGCACCGTGTAATAGTAAAATAAATATTGTATGAAACATTTGGAGCCACTTTTGACCCCCTCATAAAATAACACGTAAACGAATTCACATAAATATTTTAAAGGCAAACGGGTCTTAATCGCGTAAACTTACGTTTAATTATATCCTGACGTTTTGGGTATGACGTTACACCCGTGACCATGACGTTTACGCGATTAAGACCCGTTTGTCTTTAAAATATGTGTGACAATCGTGAAAGTTTAAATCAATATATATTATATGAATTTACATAAACTTGTCAAAGGTTCTTATTTTGAAACTTGCTAGACAAACATGCTCTCCAAATTTCATAATCATACCTCAAACAGTTATTTAGTCATAAATGTATATATTCATAAATGTATACCTCCTACAGATCAAAACTAACGTAGCCGTAGTTACAGGTGACCTATGAAATGTAGCAAGTAGGTAATTATGAATAAAAAGAGATACCTCTGCTAAGTTATAAAAAAATATATATTATGTAAAAGGTTTATTATGTGTGACATCATGTTAATTTCCGTGGATAGGTAAGGTAAACGGCCACTATTACGTGATAGTACGCTATTACGGTAGTTTTCACTTCCTCGCAAATAATAAGAAAGTAGAATATCCTATGATTAAATTATAAACGGGTAAAAAATCTTCGTTATTTAAGCTTTTTGACAAACAAAATTTCAAAATTATTATACCTACACTTTCCGCGATACGTCACTCGGAACAGTCAGTGTGCCGCGAACAGCTATTTGGTGTGCACTCGCCGAGCGTAGCCGTAAGGTTCGCGCTCTCATTTGTTAAGCTCATAAAACGCCAAAGGTAAGTCCTTTTGATTTGAAATTTCTAGAGTGTTTCTTTGAGTTCTTTGACTATCGATTTGACACAGAAAAAGGTAATATTTATACATAGAAGTTGCCAAAAATTGCAATTGATTGACTCACGGAATAAGGTGCACCAAATTTTTGGTATGTCCCTTATTTCGTGATACTACCGTAATTAGGGAATTCTTGACTTATTTTCATTGATTGTTTATTAATATAACAACTAAAGTAAATTGTATTGTAAATGAAAAACCAGATACTGTATTTACTTAAGTCTAATTTGAGCTAACTCCGGTATAGGTTTTTTTCACTTGAATTCTCATAAAACGAGTTTAAACCTGACCCAAGTTCACAGTTTTTAGGTAAATTCACATATTACTTACCAGCATAAATTTGGTTATAATTAGGTTTACTTTACTTATTGTTGTGTTTGTTTGTTACATTTAAGATTGTTTATAACTCATCTACGTAATTTATATATTACCTTGAAAAAATAATCGCGGGAATTTCAAAAAGTCAGCATCACGAAATTAGGAACCAGCATTTATTACTTTTCCCTATAGTAGTGGGTAACAAACAGACATGTAAGTATCGTAAATTTACCGATAGAGAGACAGTAGGGTAGACCGAGGAGAATCGGATGACCTGGCGAATCGGATCAAGGTCAAAAATACCTATATTACTATATTAATGTTTTAAACATTTCACCAAATTGAGCGCAATTAAAATGAGCCACATTTCCTCTCTTTGTCCTCGATCGTTTAATAAAATAATAGTTATTTATGTGGCTGGCGCATATTAAGAGGCATTAAACACGAGTGTGGTTTTATGAAACGAGCCGTAGGCGACTTTCATAATATGATCACACGAGTGTTTTAATGCCTAATTATGTACACTCATATACATAACCGTATACTTAATTACTTATGTTCTGATTCATTTAAGGTAGACCGAAGCGAATCGGATCAAGGTCCGAAATCTCTACGTATTTTTTTTAAATTAACGATTAAGGACAACGAGAGGAAGGGTTGCTCAACTGAAGTGTGATATTGAGCACACATAGTATTTAAAAAAAATCTTCGAATTGTTGAAGAATCTTTTAAAATACTAAGGGTGCGTTTTACCAAATTTTGATTCTAAGAATAATGCTTACTCTGGGATAGTAATGTCAAAACTCCATAGTAATTTGTCACTAGTATCTGAGAGTAAGCGCTATTCTTAGAATAAAGAAATAAATGCTGATTCTAGAGGTAACCAAATATGTTAGGCAAAATTTAAATATGTTTCCAAGAAAAAACTGAACCAGCAACCGCTTCCGTGACCAGAGACAATACGATTTGGAACTGCCAAAACATAGGCTTAAAAAGACCGCTCATTCCTTACATGTATTGGGACCTAAACTTTATAATAAGATCCCAGTATGTATTAAAAGTGCACGCACCAACATAAAGTTTGAACTAAAATTAAAATCGCATTTAATCCAAAAGGCCTATTATTCAGTAGCTGAATTCTTGGAAGAACAATAAAAAGTGATATTGTTTTAGATTTAGTTGTTTATTTCTGTAACTATTTTAAGATTGACAATGTACAATTAATACAAAATAAATAAATATGAAATATGAAATAAAAGTGTGGTAAACTCGAGCCTTAGAGATTTTGGACCTTGATCCGATTCGCCCGCTGATCCGATTTACCTCGATCTACCCTAATTAATGTTTATTTCGTTATCAATCAAAGAGAGGTTTTTTGTTTATTGTTTAATGTTCAAGTTTATTTAAGTTTGTTTTTAACCGCCTAAAGAGTATTATGGTATGCAAATCGGTAGATTTTATCTTGTTTAATTATTAAGAAATAAAAACTTTAAGCTGGATCTCATTTAACCATGTTGTTTCATTTAAATGATATCCGTATATGTAGTATCTTAACTTAATCAAGTTCGTTGAAAATAACATTTTGTTAAAGAAACAATAGTCATTTACTCTAAATATCTTTATCACGAAATAGGGGCCGCAAGTTCACGAAATTAGGAGCAGCGCCGAATTTTATCACGAAATAGGCAGCAAATAAGACGTCCACAATTAAATTAATATATAAAAAAGTTTGAGCAAAATCTATAAAATGTATGCATAAACTAACTGTCAAAGAATCAATATAACATATTCAAAAAAAGCTTTTGTAGTGGTATCTTGCTAAGATTTTTATTTAAAAATACACAAAGTCTCGAGACCCTTAACATACCGTAATAGGGGACATTTACCTTAATTATAAATGGAAATAATGTAAGTAAGAAATTAAATTTTATGTACTCATAAATAAATTTCAGGACCGACCAGTGAACTTGGCACCTATTTCTATCTCAGTTTTGTCGTTGAAGTCAATAACCAGTATCACAATATTGAACTTGGCTCTTATTTCACAAGTATGTTTTTGTTGGGATAAATTACACACAAGTTCATGAAGAATTTAATATGGTTCTCAATTTCATTGTACGCACGCATGGACGAATGAAAAAAAAAAAGGATTATTGTGCGTGACGTTATAGCGATATATCGTGCAGCAATCGTGAAGAATAATGAAATTCATTCGAGTTATGTGCCTCCTGAAGAATTATCCAAATATCCAGGGAAAGCCGTCAGAACGGGAACACCATTTTCAGTAGGTACAGTTGGTACTTATTTACGTACCAGTGCGAGAAGTGGTTAGTTTTTTGTCAAGTCGAAACTTGTCTTCTGAGGGCCATTTGTACTGAAAAACGATACACATGCGAAAAAGAAATTCGTAACTCGTTTCGCCACTTTTTTCGTACTTGTACTTATAATATACGATTCCTTTTATTTGTTATAAAATTTTCCAATATCTTGGGTTGCCTCCCTAAGGTTTGCAGTTGCTCAATCTCGGGTAAGCCAACTAACATAGGGTTAACTTGTTAAATCCATACATAGTTTGATTAGTTTGACACTTCTAAAGTAGAGACACATCAGAAGTGACCAACTATGAATGAACCCACATTAATACAATTAAAATATTTATTTTAACCGCGAATTAAAATATTATGAACGGTTTTTTATTGAAGAATTAAGGATAAACGTTAGACATTACGAAATCCGATTTGCAAGTAGTTATTATAACACTTCGGTCTTAGGTATACCATGCAAATTAACAATGAGTGGGTGGAAGTTATTAAAATCGACCCGCAAATGAAAGTACGGTTTGATATGTACTAGTAGTAGTACGTAGATTTATGAAGTCTACTGTACCGTACCGTAACCCCGATTTCAGGTAGAGTTCATAAGTAACTAATACCATACACTCTACCACAGTTCTTATGTCTGATCAAACCTTTATTTATACAGGAATTGCTACTGAGATCATGTCTTTCAACAAAGTTGGAAGGTATCCCCAAATTAGACTGTGCGTCTGCCGGCATGCGTCAAGCGTGTCTGAGGGGCTCCAAGGCTGTTTAATTTCAACTCGGTGAATCAGCGTCCTTACCATGAGTTAGCAAGGCGTGAGCTAACTGTACTGACTGCGTAATTTTTTTCTATTCCTCTCACTCTTTTACGCTAAGTTCGAACGGAATAAACAGAAAGGAAATTACGCAAACGGTCAAGTTTCTTCAGGCAGCAAGCGCACGGTAAAGACACGGTGAGTTGTTTTGATATTGCTCCCGTATGGGTTGAAAGTAATAGCAACTGTAATAAACTCCGTATGTAGTTTTTTTTTCATGGTACTGACATTCTGTGATCGAGTTTTGCATGAACAACCAACCTACTGAAAATATTTAAACAAATAAAAAAAATATGTTACGTCTATCCTCTGCAAAATGTTCTGATTCGAAAGGATATATTTTGATAATATTTTGCTGTCAAACGATGCTAAAAACAAAATGTATATAATTATTACACGCGATTTTATTGCATTGATATTAAGGTCGTGGAAATTTATTTTCTATTCCTAAACCCTAATGAAATCTTTGACGTCGACTGTACTGATGCCATTAATTAAAATCTGGAATAAGCTAAGTACATAACTAACAATAAATCGCAACATGAAACAAAGTACTTCATTGTACCCTTGTCTACGTATGTGGGATAAATTATAAATATCGAATCCTTAACAAATTATATCGGGTAGGTATAGTCATATTTCTCATCAACTTAAGCCTCGTTAATCTCCCAAAGTACGGGCTATCTTAATGGAACGAAAAGTTTAGATTACGCAAGACACCCAATATACGTACCCAAACAAGCCGACCAGATAACGTGCGCCGGAGTATTTACTCATCTATTTGAAGAAGCCCCATTAATTTTCGGCCAGGCATTATTTACAGAGCTAAGTAATATTCCTATTGCTTACCGAGCTTAAACTTCTGGTATTGACCAGTACAAAAAGGTTTCTATTAAGTCACGCATAGTTGGTAAAGACCTCGAACTTCTCAAAGCACGTTGGACTAAGGAAACTGCAATATACTGCACCAGGTGGAGACAAGAGTCACGTAGATTCACATGTGTTGCTTGTCGTATATCAAATTGTCCTATACGATTTCCGTGAAACATGTATGTATAAAGTTTATAAAACCATTGGTATTCTAAGTTTTCTTGTGCTTAGCCAATTATGTTTTTCCCTGTTTTATTTGCAAGCTAAATAACAATTGTGTCTGTCTGTATCCTCGTGCCTACATTATGTCAAAATTGCCCAAATCAAATTGAGAATTTGTCTAAATGACATAGAGTTTAAGAATTGATTGAGGCTTAAGTCTTTTGGGTAGGACACATGTAGGTATGCGGGAGTGTGTAAGTATTGTGTGAAGAGTGAAAATCTTCGTTTTTTGGTATGAGCGAGACCGGTTGATGACAACTTTAGGGACAGACACACCTTATTTCTTAAATAATACCTACGCTACCTATTCCTACACTCATTCCTCCATCGCTCGCACTCGCTCAGCCAATGAAAACAGACGGCAAGTAGACACGGAGCGGGTTCTTGTAACACGAGAGTCGAAAGCTTCCAATAAATCTCCTGGAAACACGATAAGAATCGATGTCTCACGCAACGTAGGTTTTTATTTATAACGGCCCGCTATATAGGTACGGCAGGAGTGGGTGTACGGTATTAATGCTTTCTCTCGAAATATAAATCGAGTTTCGACGTTTTCGGCGATACGCGACGGGTTTTTCGGCCGTCGAAAGTTGATTCGAAATTTGAGGGGGTTAAGCCTGGTCGCCACATGCGAAAAGTCTGAAAGGAAATTCTCTGTCGCCAAACCCAAATATTTCGAATAAATATTCAAATATTTATAAGAAATGTCTTGTGTGGAATAAAACGACCTTTTAGCGTATTTTTTGAGCACAAACGTATCATAAGAGCTATAAGCCTTTTGTGTCTTAAATGAAGACGCAGCATTATGTAGGCAGTGCGAGGCGAAATGAATTGAATGCAACTGAAATTTATTTAACTTGAAAATGGCACCTCTTCACGAATGTAAATCTGATTAAAACTTGAGTTAAGGTAAGTACAAAAACAAAAGGATTTATTACTCGAAACTACATATTACGAGACCATACACAACTCTACCACCGTTACATAATATGTTTTCTTATCGTGATATTACATTTTAGTAAGAATGAAAGAAATTTTAAACTAATAACTCTGAGACTCATTCATACTAGAATTATATTTGACGCAGGTTACTCACGTTTTTAAGTCGAAAAATGCACCTTTTCAAGAGCCGATTGCCATGAAGAAGCTCCTCATATCATATACGGAGCGAAATATGTCGACACTTTTTCGACTTAACACATTCGCGGACACTACTCCAGACACAATAGAAGAAACAATGAGATTACGCCTATAGGCGTTGAGTGTCCGCGAAGGTGAAAAATTAAATGAATGTCTACGGAAGGTACATAACTGCATAATTAATAAAATTAATTCCAGTAATTTTATTCATGCAGGAATGCACGCAGAATTGGAGACAGAAACAAAAATGTGTCGATCTCATCTTACTTAATTTTTTTTTGTGATAATTTATGGCGGAAAATTATACAAAGACAAAAAGTACAAAAACAAAAGTATTGACAACCTACTTATAATATGTATTTTTTATGGACCTTACGAGTATACATTTGAAATGAGCTGAATGAATAGTGAAAATAATAATCCGTTTTACTATCCGATATCTATACGTAAGTATACAAAATTGTAACACACCCATCAATTCTCCTACCTCTCTATTCAAAGTCAATGCCACAATATTCGTCATACTTACATGCGGCATCACATTGAGTGATAGTGATAAGACACATGTTCAAAATGGCGGTCGACGAACCCCGGCAGTGTGTCTGTTGGTCGAGGCCACTCGTTCATCATCGCTATGTCCCGGGGTTCGCTCTCAATTATACAATGAGATATTTTTTCCGATGTATTTCGATATTGTTGAAGTAAGGAATGTGGACGTTTCGCTTTTTTAATTTGGTGTATTAGAATCTGGCGTGTAGGATTTTTTCCATTCGCTTTTTAATTAGGTACGGCTTTTCACGTGCACGTGCAGTTGAAAAGTTTTTATACCTAAAAGCAAAACTATAATTTCTGAAAATATTAAAACGTCGTTTATGTCCCTGCAGATGATTGAGAATAATTAATATGTAATATTTACGTGAACTGAAAATAATTAATTACGAGAACTGTTTGAGTTTTAAATTTTGTAATAAATGACTGTAGTATAATCGATATCTGTTAAATGAGGCACACTCTCAATAAACAGTTGTAATCTACGTCTATTAGATAATAGCGTTCCAATTATAAATGCAAATTCATGCAGACGAGCGCGGCTATCTTCAAATTATATCGACGTAACCGTATTTTTGGAGTATTTTCCCAATTTTTTTTTTATGTCGTCTATTTAGATACTTGGCCTTTTGCCATTTTGGGCGCGGTGCGTGAGGTGAGATACGGGAGGGGCGAGTGGAAATCAATACCAACTGCACACTACTCCACTGCTGCATTGCTCCAACATAAATCAGCCCCTGCCACCCCGTCCTAGTTTGCCAACCCAGACTCATTCAAATCTCGATCTAAAGGCAGGAACGGAATGGTGAAATTGCCGTGAAACGAATAGAAGAATGGACACGAATCTATTTAAAATAATTTATAAAAATTGTTTGAGCTTTTATAGGAATTGCCCTCTTGGCTACGTTCCTGTAGTTTCTTTGAAGATTAAACGTATTCAAAAGCTTACGGTCCACAATATTCGTATTGTTACTAACGTTTCGCTGATAAAAGTAGGTCATTTCCCTAATTAATCGACTTCGGGTAGAGTTATATAGTGCCACGTGGTGATGGCAGTAAGAATACATTTGAAGTCACCCCAACTCTTCCCATGGGTGTCGTAAGAGTCGACGAAGAGAGCGAAGTTTCACTGAATATTTTTTTCAGGGATCATTACAGGTGGACTCACTACTGAATGCGATCTCCAATCCGCACGCCAAGCGTGGCGATGATTCGCATTTTATTCTAAAGTGGTGATTAAATAGGAGAGGCCTATATCCATCAGTTGACTGAAATAGGCTGATGATGTGGGTATATTTATATATTATATTTTAGATCATAGGATCTTTAAAATCACTTTATTTGAAATCAGCAAACAAGTGCGAATATTAATGAGAACGTAACCTACCTCGAACAGTAATAACGTTATAGTAACAACGTTACCCATATTAAGTGTGGTCTGTCATTAAGTTTTTTCCAACGAATTAACTTTTTGCTCTTTATGCAAAATAGCACACTGAGCTTGTCGATAGGTAATAACGGTCAATTTAAAAATAGTTGGGATATACATATAAGAATAGGTAACACTGCATTACATATATAATTAGCTGATTGAAATGATAATATCACTTGATTGAAACAAGTAGGTAAGAACTGTGTTTAAAATGTAAATCGTCCTACGTAAAGAACAGCCTAGTTCTCAGTAAAATAAAGTACAAGTTCGATCCACCTATCCCTTCCCTAACACTTTTAAGGCACCTAGCGAATCTAATCTCTTTATATACAAGCAGCACATAGCATCAGACAGATAAGGAACAAGCTCTGCCAGCGGCGTGCACTAACTCTCGCCCTTTATTTATGAAGCGCTACGTGCCCCGAGCGAGCAATCCTTATACCAACTTATTAATACCACTATTAATAACCAATTCAGACTAAACAACACCTTAAGACGTTCCTATAAAGATTAAAAGTTTTATGTCAAGCAGCACAGGTACGGTTGCCAAGGATGTCTAATTGATAACGCGCACTGTATCTGGTATTGGCATGATTTAGCTTTGCCTTCGGATTCCGAGGCGTGATTTATTTGGTGTCTGTCGGTACACGAACGTTTCTCGATGTTTTTTAGTTTCAGTCAGCAGAATTTTCGCTTGCTGATTCAGAAATATAATGTGCATTGTATGACGTAAAATGTAGACGGAATGCTTAGAATCGGTTGCTATTATAATGCAATTTGAATTATTTAAGGAGAACCAAAAAAATCAAGAAATATTAACAAACTTATCGTAAGGCAATTCATACATCTCTGCCCGAGGCGCCGAAGCCAGGCAGCTCTACAATTTCGTTATAAATTATTTATAACCAAACAAGCACACGTAAAATATTTAAAATTCATGCGATGCAAATTAGTCAAGTCCGAGGGCGAAGCAATTACGGGCTGAGACTTTTAACTCATACCTAAGTTATAAATCGAAAAATGCTTTATATGCCAACAACAAGTTAAGAAATAAATAAAGGTTACGCGGCCGGTTTTTTGGGGCCACTGCTCCCGTCTCTCTCTGGCTTTTTAAGCAGCACAAAGAGGGAAAGAGTAGGCTGACATGATGAATTGCTGTTCAAGCTGGGAACCAGTTTATCATGCCGAAAGTAGTTTTTTTGCGATGCGGTAGGCGTCGATGGCTGCTCCACAGTGTTCTGCGAATTTGGCGATGATGAGGTGTCTTTTATTTCGTAATAATTGTCCTTGAACATAGCGCTGTAGCGATAAATAAAAATGAGCAGTATTGTGAAATATTTCTTATCAAAAGGAGGTTTCATGTTTCATGCTTGGTGGCGTCTTAATAAAACTACATATTGACTTTCCTATTAAACAACTAACCTATAAGTACTTATTTTATAATAACTGAGGGGAAACAGGTTGTGAATTGTATATAATTGTGTAAAATAAAAACAATTTGCTTACTTGCTCATAATTGTCATTTCCATACCTAGTGATTTTAGTATTCTTAAGAAATTTATAGCGAGACAGGTATTACCACGATAAAATTGAGGATATTAAAATTAATAAAGAACGCTCAACTCAAATCCGAACAGAGGGTGGCCTGTTAAAATTTCGGAGTAATACCTAACATTAAAGCGATCGCCAACAATTTGAAAACTTTTTAAAGAATGAAGTTGGCCGGGCGTCAAGCGCTGCGTATACAGTGCACTTTGCAACAGTAGGTACTAAATAACTTAAAATTCATCAGTTTAGAAATTATGCTTTTGCGATAGACTTCTATAGAAAAATCATGTCAGTGGCTAAGCATATCAGTATCGAGAAAATTGACATTACAATTATGTTACTCATTACAAAAGGCATACGTGCATGTGAAAACTGAATTTCGATAAGTTGTTGTACTTTAACATGCCTATACATGTACATCCATACGCATGTTAATGTCAATCTTGCGACCTCGAAAGACCTCGGATCGTTTTAAAACAGTTGCAAAATCGTGATACATTGGGATTTCATTTCATCCAAAAGAGATAAATTTTCATCATTATCGTTTTTCACGCCAACAACGGATAATTAGGTAAGTAATATATTTAATTATATTCACACCGTTTCTCGTAGGTGGGCCATTCTCGCAAAAGTTGCGTCACACATTTTTTAATGAATATTTTCTTCTATACGGAATCGTCAGCTCTTCCGATCGTTATACGAGCAAAATTGCATAGTCAAATACCGCCATTTTTCATAGATTTTGTATATTGCGGTAACAGAATGGAAAAATAGAAAAATGTATGAAAATTGTGGAACATTTAGTTTTTTTTCGATTTCGACATGGCGTCGAAAAGGTTAAAGATTCCAGTGAAGTCACAGAACTATAGGTAGGTATAGGTACTTATGAAGTTCAAGTAAGACAAAATTTGCAATTCATATTCAAAATCTTTATTTTCAGGCTGGCGCCCAAAAGTGTTATTGACATAGATACAATGAATAAC
The DNA here is from genome assembly GCA_025490895.1 of Thaumatotibia leucotreta. Taxonomy (NCBI): domain Eukaryota; kingdom Metazoa; phylum Arthropoda; class Insecta; order Lepidoptera; family Tortricidae; genus Thaumatotibia; species Thaumatotibia leucotreta. The sequence continues at coordinate 33,181 of JALPQI010001834.1, read as the reverse complement.
TAAATCCTAAAATTATGGTTAGTTATGCAATAACATGAAACTAAACTAACTACCTAGATATTAATAATATAAACTAACTAGATATTAATTGATCAATTGTATAATTTCCTTATTTAATTAATTTGTTTTTGCATGCCTAATGGTTAAATATAGTGACACAAATAAATGTATTACCATCACACTCTTATGTAGGTGAATTATATTCGCAATTAAAACAGTTTGAGTTTGAGTTTGAGTTTAAATTCTAGCAAAGCCTGTGAGTTTCTCGAAAAACTATTGTACGGAATATCATTTGATATTCACAAGTGCTTTACGCTGAAGGAAATCATCGTGAGAAAACCTGCATACATCAGCAAATAAGTTCAATGGTGTATGAGAAGTTCCCAACAAACAGGTATTGGGCTAGCGTTGTGATCACGTAAAATAGGCACGTTTGATGTCGAGTTGAGGAAAATGCACAAAAAGCCTGCTGTAGGGCCTGAGCCCCCTGTGTATTGTGCTATAAAGCAGGCGTCCGGTGGAATTTACTAGCGTTGAAAACTTGCCCGGGTAGACTCGCCCGGGTGAATTAGGGCCCGCTACGCTGTAATGGAGACCAAATTAAAAACCTATACAATCACATTTCCGTTATGTTCGTCGCTCGTCGTAGTCCGTAGGTTCTCAATTTGCCTGATTTTTGTATGTGTTACCTACTCGACAGCTTGGATAATTTTGAACAGGTTTTCAATTTCTTTTAATCGAACTGTGGTTTTGATGACGGGATCTTGGAGAACTCAGTTGAAGTCAATTTTGGATTTATTTGGTTATGATTATCCCTATTAAAATTTTCATAATAAATCCTCAGTTAATTTGGGTTAATATCTTAAAGAAAAAACTTTTTGATCGAGCTAAACGTCTCAAAAGTCTGTTTTAGTCGATCTCGCCTGTCCAGCTATTTCTCGTTTGTTCATCAAATATCTCAAACATATTTTTACGACTTCCATTTTATGATTTGTAGTTATGAAATATTTATTCCCTATTCTCTTTGCTATGTTCTCGTTTTGTTCATAAATGTGTTTTACTATTTACCTAACCTAATTTATATTTCTAATAAGTAAGTACCAAACGCTACGACGCGACGTAACTAACTGAAAGAAGATAATAGGTGTTCGTGTTCAACCCATGTTTATTTGAATCATTTATGTGAGCATAATTACGTCATTACTTTTATTTATGTAGGTATATCCAAAGATGTCATAATTGTGTAACTTTTTATAAACTTTTATTGAAAAGTACTTAGTAATAGGTACTCGTACTAGACACTAATAAATACTACTCTCACAATGGAGCGCCGATCACTACCTATGGGAAATGAAAAGAAATACGGGCAAGTATCGAATTTATAATCAAATCAATGAAATACCAACATGGTACCAGGGCATCTTTGCTCCTTGTATGGAGCTAGCGTAATTATGGGAGCTTACCTTTTTACAACAACTGAATACCAACATGCGATGTTTTATGGGTATGCGACACATTTCTGATAATTATCGTCGATTTTCATAATCAAATTCATGCCTGACGAGTGCGAAATAATGACCGATAATTGCAAAATTTATCATGCGCATACATATTTAAATTCTGATAGTGCTAGTAGTCTGTAATATTTGCTTTCGACTTATGGACTGTTATGAATATGAACGTTCCGTATATGATTTCGAATACATACCTACTTATTATATTAGCAACATCTTACTTGGGTAATTGCTGATTACACTCAAAACAAGTCAGGTCGATTTCTGTTTCAACTCTTGTGACCAGTGAACGGTATACAGGATGTGATTCTTAAAAGGGTGATGAATTCAACCAGGCTGTGGATTAATGAATTAAGTTTTTATTGCACTCAATTGTAACTCCTCGGTTTGGTTTTGAAAAAAATTGGAGCAGTAATGTAGCTGGGTCAAAATTCTTTTCATTGTCTTGTTTCATAGCACTTTGTCACGCTTCTAGTTGCTGTATCAACTTAGTTTATAAAAAAATCCGGTGCACTTGTATTTCTTTTTCACGCTAGATTTTAATTCATAGATCAGAAATTGGAAACAAAACATCATCTCATACAAAAATCACAACTGTGTCACGTTTCTAAGGGACACAAAATAAGACAACGAAAAGAAATTTGACCCAATGTTCTGGTAGTTATGTTATAATTTTTTTAATAACCTGTCAACCAGTCAACGAGCAATTTAACTCGATCGTGTTGGAATACATTACTGGCCGACTTAATTTGCATTGCTATTTTTTACTGTAATCCTAAGCAAAAGTTACCTATATGTATACCTATTTTGTCTTATACTAACCCCCGTCAGGAGATTCGCTGTATTAGTGTTACATCCTGTATAAGACTGGCAAATATTTTATTTTCTTTGAAACTACAATCCAGTCTCCAAAGATAAAAAATCAAGTAATTTAAGTCCCATTAACGATTGTAAATTGATGAAAGTAGGTAGATACGTGTCAGTGAATCGATGAGCGTCCGGCATTGGTGGGATATCTGTAGCCGTACCATGAGGTGCCGCTACGTTATCCATCATCATCATCAGCCTATGATAGTCCACTGCTGGACGTAGGCCTCTCCTATTAACTATGCGTATAGACGCATTAGGAGGTAAATGCCCATAATCGCCACGCTGGGCAAGCGGATTGGCGATCGCAGTAATGTGTCAACTATGATGACGCTGCTGCCCATCATCAATCTTTTGTCAAATAATAGTGACACTTCAATCCCTTAGTCGACTCTTACGACACCCGCAGGAGGAGGCTTTAGGAGTTGGGGTGGTGACAAATGCCGCCAAACTTACTGCCGTCACCACACGGCCAAATCGATCGGCCGATCGCGTTTACGTTTTCATCGTCATTTGTATGAAATTGACGATGAAAACGTAAACGCGATCGAGATGTTATTTATAAGTTATTACCTACACTCGGCCTTCAGGCTCGCTCGCCCCAATAAGTGAGTAGGTACGAGTAGGATGGATAAAAAGTAAACGCGCGTTTATAACGTAGCAGCAGATCATGGTAGGGCTACGGAGCTTCTTCAGTGCCGCGGCAAGTTCTTTATCTCGCTTAATTGGAAAGCAGCCGCTCAGGGCTACACTTCCTGGCAAAAAGGGATGAAATAACTACCTGTACGTATTACCTACTTCAACTTCCAGAGATGCAGTAATATTTGCTTTGTTTTTCAATTCAGACGTTTCAATTGAAGAAAAACTTTTTGAGAATATATAAAATGTTATTCTTAACACCTATTTGATAAGATATGAACAAAGGGCTCTTATATTTATCTGGACAAGTGTAGGTACTCAATTTCAAAACTTTTGGAATTATTTACGCCGATATTTTAATTTTCTTATAGTAATCACATTAAGCACGTTATGATTTTCCCGGTCAGTAAAAATAACATGAAATTAATGGATTTCCTTTAATAAATGTGAGTGAGTTTAGTGAAACGTAACACTTTGTCGTTTGGCATAAACCCGCTTTGTCAGTGTATTCATATGAAGATACCAGGAAATATCGTCTTTAACACGCTCACTGCGGAACAGGTCATATGTGACCTGTACAAGTATGGTTAATTGCGCAGTTAGTTAATTGCCGCAGCGAAGGTGTTAAGGCAAGCGACAAAGTGGGACGTTTTACTAAAACTAACACAAATATAGATACTTAAATGATAGCCACAAAAATACGTGATTTCGTGATACGTTTTGCTTTTCGGGTATCAAATATTTCTTTGAAAACATATAGGTAGGCGGTAAATCATCGATGCCAAAATAGAAATGAAAGCAATGAGAAATTAATTTGTACTAATAATTTATATGATTAATAACTTGATTGCTTGTTTTATCGTGGCAAAGCGACACATTACTCATCAACCCAATCAACTGGAACATTCGCAATCAATAATTGTAATACGCCTTATTGCGATAACAGTGCACCGCTCAATTGCTAGTTCATTGAACCGTCACTGAGCAGTAACTCTCCCGCGTCTTTGGCAAAAAATGCTTTTTTCTCAAATTTGCTACGGAATGTTGATGTTACTTACTTTAAATTAAGCCCGGAAATACTATGTATCCGGTGTCATGTGCTAAGATGATATGTAAAGAGATTTCATGTATTTATTTCACACCTAAGACTGCAAACAGACTGTCTTTTGTTTTGAAACGTCAAATTGTGACACTAGGTCTTGACATTCAGCCACAGAAAAAAAAAACTTTAAGTACCAACCCTTAGAACTGATGTCTATATCACCAGGTAAAAGAATATCTTAAACAGATAATCTGTTTATTACAGATTTAAAAAAAGTTAGGCGCGAATGTTTTTTTTAATGTTTTACGATACTGTACTATTGGTAAATTTACAAATGAAATAATATGGTTCGGCGAAATCAGTTCGTTTTATTTCATGGAAAGTTTGAGAAAAGCACTATACAAATCTCGGCGAGAAACAGGGTTAGAGGCCGCGTATCCCTATCTGGCCTCAGTTCCTTCGGCCAGATATATCCACTTGGCCTGTAACCCTTCGTTTCCCGTCCTCTATAGTAATGTACTAATTCATCATCAGCAGCCTATACCAGGCCACTCCTGAACAACGGCTTTGTTCTTAGCCTATGCGTAGATGAGCAATTCTTTTTATTTTATTTTTGCCACTAAAATGAAATATGAAAATTTGGGTAAATTTTATACTATTTCTGCTCAGAATCACGAGCTGATTCCATTTCCGGCGAAAAAAAAACTGTCCCAAAAATTTCATACATAATTCGAATATCTTCTTGTGTTACCGCCATAACCAAGGTGTATGGAAAATAGTAACACAATAGGAAAAAAATCATGGGACACTTTTTTTACGACGGAAATGGAATCGGCTTGTGATTCTGAGTAGAAATAGTATAAACTTTACCTACAATTTCATATTTCATTTTAGTGTCAAAAATAAAAAGAATTGCTCAGATACGCATAAAGGTGCATTTAAACCAAACGAGCATTCGCTCATTCTATCCCCCACTCTACGAAATTCGCTCGTTACACAAAACGTGATTCGTCGAAATTCGTTGATTTCGTAGAGTGGGGGATAGAATAGAAGGAGAGAATGCTCGTTTGGTCTAAATAAATATTAAATAAATATCTCGGGACATCTTACACAAATCGACCCAGTCCCACGGTAAGCTCAAATAAGGCTTGTGATATGGGAACCAGGCGACGATATATATAATAGATACATATAGATACTTAAATACATACACAGCAATGACCAAGGAACAAATATTTGTGATAAATAAATACACAAATTAAATAATGCCCTCGCCGGGATTCGAACCCGGAACTTCCAGCTTCGTAGGCAGGGTCACTACCAACTAGGTAAATGAAATAATCGCCATCACGCTGGGCAAGCGGGTTGACGGTCGCAGTAGTGTGTCCACTATGATGACGCTTCTGCCCATGACAAACTACTATATGGTCAGTGACACTTCAATCCTATAGCCGACTCTTACGACACCCACGGGAAGAGTTGGGGGGGAGTTGTAGTTGGGTGTATTCTTACAGCCGTCAAAGATTAAAATGTATATTACACATAAGCAATCGATCATTACGTGCTATTCAATAATTTGAACTTGCCAACTGAAAAAGGCGGCAAATAAAAATGTTCTATGGGTTGTATAGCAAGAAAGGTAAAGGCAGCAATTAATAAAAAAATGTTTCTTACTACATATATGGATATTTTAACAAAAACCTACATTTCACTTGGCTGTTTCGGTATGTTTTGATTTTCGGGGTCAAAAATCGGCCAATAATAATCACATGATTATTGAACGAGCCCTTAGTGGAGATGACGGAAAAGTTTTTGAAATTTTGACATAGATGGCCACTGATAAATCCAATGTTCTGTGATCTATTCAGCGATTTACCTAATATTAGTAAAATAAATAATTTTAGGCGACATTCCTACGCACGTGCGAGTTGACTCTTAGATTATGGATACGTTAAAAATAGTTGAATTCATGTGCTTTTACAAGTGTACAGCCTATTTTATGTTACCTATAGATTAAGACTGATATAACTCAATTTCTGAGAGTGCTTCGACTCGACTTCGATTACCAATTTACCAGGGGGTCGCGGTTGACCCAATCTTTGGAAAACATTGATATACCTAACTAAGAAGTAGGTAGTATGATGTTAATGTAGCGTGTCCAATTACCAATTAAATTCAGCTTACGTTAATGAGCTGTTATCTAAGACATTACATTTTAATGAATAACAAGCCTAGATAAAAAGGAGAAAAAATATAAATATTGCAACATTGTAGCAACGCAGCGTGAAGTGGTAGGTACATATTTATTTGGTTCCGTTGTGTTCATCCTTATTTCAATATAAATATTACAAAATATGCCTACATATGTATATATTAACTTGACTGTGGATGCTGAACGCACACGTGGCCGAATTGTTCGGTTGATAGTTACACCAAAATAAAAATGTAGAAAAATACGAATGAAGGAATGTTTTTCTCACAAAGCGGCCAACGTATCCATATTCTGCCCTAAATCCCAAGGGATGCGATAAATCACAATTTATACAGCCTAAAACTATATAGACCGCTTATACGAAAATTATTCATACGTCTCTTGACGCAAAAGGCTCTCGCTGCATGACGCCGTACAGACTTACGGATGAATACATTTAAATAGTAAACGCGACACTGCCGGAGATTTAGTGTGGCATAATGTAGCTAGCTACATAAGTTCCATTACTCACGGACATAACTCGTTCTGGGTTATAAATACGCGTGGACGCGGATCACGGTAGGGCTACGGAGCTGCCGGTTTAAGCCAGCAGAGGGAATACCGCGAAGGTAAAGTAGAACAATTCGAACTATTTCTGTGATTCCAAAGCTTTCATTGGAGAGACCGGCAATTTTTGGGTGCTTAGACAAGTTACCAATTGCTAACGCTTAACACGTTCATTGCGGCAGTCCATTTCGTGTACTTTACATTGGAGCTGTATCAGGTACATTAGACCTGTTTCTGAACTTTTCGTTGTAGCGTCATAGGGTCGTATGGATCTGTTCGAGGTGCATGTCTTTAAGTTTAATTTACCGGCTAGTAGTAATGATTCCTTTCTTTTTTTTGTTCTAATACACTTTCGATGAGCACATCAACATATAACTTCAGCCGTTTCTAGATCTAAGAATTAGAAGATTATTAAATCTGCAAAATAATTTGTCAGATTCATTCGACCCTATATCCGCACTGAACGATTAACTTATCGATAAAAGTTTAGGGCTGTGAAAGTAAAATATCGATAAACTTTAGACGTGTTTTATTCGAAGTATAACAAAACTTGAAACCAACGTTAAAAAAATCAACGAAATTAAACAAAACTTGAAAAAAAATATATACAAACAATATTTTGCAAATATATATTGCTGCACTCTGGTGGGATGGACACATTTTCTAATATTTGTATTTTTTTGCTTTTTGGATATAGCGGGCGTCGATAAAGGCGAATCAGATGCATTTTGAGAAATGGTTAGTGTGTCTGGTGGTCGGACTTGTATATATGTTATTATTTGTACTCACTTTACTACGCAGTCGATAAACTGGTGTCAAAGGCGCAGATCTATCTGGTGGTCTGGTATCAACATCTGCATCATTTCTTCGACGTTCAGTCGAATCAGGTCGAAAGGACCTGATATCCGCACTAGGTGCAAAAATTTTCTTTTCTGTCGGTATCAGATACAATCGACCTGATACACTTTTATTGTACCGATAAAATATATTCGAAGCGACAATTCCAAAAATATATTTGTCTCATTTCTACTCCTTTGCAAATAGAAGATACATGTCCCGCACCAACGGTAGGAATAGGAACAGTATTTTTAGTGCCGCCCCGCGGGATAGATAGATAGATAGATCTTTATTGGTATTAATCATACACTGTCAGAAATGTTACAATAGTTTATCATCGGATCTTTTAGACCTGATACCGCAATGAACGTGTTAATAGTCAATCGTAAACGAAAGGCAGGTAACTGTCTTTGTCGCACTAATATGAAAGCACAGACAACATAACCTCAAGACGTAGCATAGCCGGGCGACCCCCTCTGTCACGCATACGGTGAATTCACTCCATATTAGTGCCACGCCTCCATTGCTAACTTCAGTCTGCGGCCGGCGTTCATGAGATAATTACGAAAGTTTTAACGTGATTTACGTCATGCAAAATGCATTAATGTTGCGTGAAATTATGTGGCAAGAATACAAAAACATCTAGTGTGCAAAAAGATGGTATTTCGTTTCACAAATGAGCATTTTTTTTATAAATTTCAATTAAAATTAAAAATAGTTTAAGCATAAAATCTAGTGCACTCGTTGATGTCTTTTTACAAAGTCTCTTTCTAATCCTTTGCACGACGTATAACTCCCTCCTTGTCTAGCGTAACGAGCAGGTAGGCCATCTGAACTAGGGATGACCGTAGAGTATGTTTGTTTACTATCGATAAGGTAACTAAAGATTAAATAAAATCTTTATTCTCAATCGTACCAAGCAACAGACTCTGCGGTGGAGTCTCCGTATCCGAACATTCCGAACTAGTGATGTATATGCCTGCAGTCTGTTTACTATCGATAAGTCTGCGGGGATGATGATGATAATGATAATGATGAATGAAATATCGTATGTCCTTTCCCGGGTCTTAAATAATCTCCATTCAAAATTTCATCTAAATTGGTTCAGCGATTTAAGCGTGTAGACTCAGTAAACTGACAGACATACTTTCGCATTTATGGTATGCATTAGTACGGACAATGACATCCCATCCCGTCCCATCGACAATGTTAGCATCGAAGTTGTTCACGAGTACACCTACCTAGGACAGATCGTTCAGCTTGGCAGAAACAACTTCGATAAGGAAGCTAACAGAAGAATGCAGCTGGGCTGGGCAGCATATGGGAAGCTTCGTCACATCTTCGAGTCGTCACTGCCTCAGTGCCTTAAGTCCAGGGTTTTCGACCAGCAGGCTTAGCACATGATTGGTGCGACAGTATGTCGCCGCGAGATAGATCTCCCGTCCTTCACTAGCTATATTAACAAAAGAGGGACGGATATACTATCTCGGGGCGAGATACTGTCGCGCCAATCATGTGCTGAGCATACAGTGCGTCCTTCCGGTCTTCACTTACGGGGCCGGAACGTGGACTCTTACAAAAGGTCTCGTTCACAAACTCCAAGTTACTCAGCGAGCTATGGAGAGGGCTATGCTCGGAGTTTCTCTGATGGACAAAATCCGGAATCAGGATATCCGTCGAAGAACCAAGGTCACCGACATAGCAACGAGGGTAAGCAAACTGAAGTGGCAGTGGGCGGGACATGTTTGTCGAAGAACCGATGGCCGATGGAGCAGACGAGTCTTGGAGTGGAGACCGCGAACGACTCGCCCGGTGGGCCGCCCTCCCGCCAGATGGACCGACGATCTAAGAAAGTGGCGGGAAGTGGTTGGATGCGGAGAGCTGAGAACCGAGTATGGTGGCGCGAATTGGGGAAGGCCTATGTCCAGCAGTGGACGACTACGGGCTGATGATGATGATGATGATTAGTACGGATATGTATTTACGGTTTTGTCGGTAAGTCACTAACAAATGTCGAATTGTAAAAGCGATAGACAATGTAACCATCGATACTTTTATCGACATTCGGAAATCACTAGCGACCGGCGGACATTTTTGTTTTACACCCCATTGACCTTGTAACGACGAATCACAACACAGTTAGCTCATGTTACGCCGCCCGCACCTCAGCATTTTTGGCAGCATCGGTTTAAATGAAATAATTGTCTAAAGCTACGTCTTTAGGTTATGTTGTCTGTGTATGAAAGAGTGACAGAGAGGGAAAACTACGATACGCTACTAAGCGCTACCAATTGGCAACTTGGCTAAGCATCTAGAGGCCCTAAATTTAAAAATTTTGGACATGGGTCGTTTGCAAAAAAATTGTTACATTTAAGGGATTTAATGGGTCGATCGCATAAAAATTTACATGATTAAATGTCTTTAATTTAAACAAACGTCATAATTTTTGTGTTACGAAATTAAATTTTGTAACAACTTATGGAACTGAAAAAGGGCGACAAATTGAAATATTCTATGAGCAATCAACAATCGAACCTATACCTTCTAAATTTGCCCCCTTTCACATACTGCCGAAGGTAGATTGGACAGCCACAATTGTGTTACGAAAGTTAGTCATACAAAGACTAACTTTCGTAACACAATTGACGCGATCGTGATTTTTTTTGATTAAGGCCTTAACTATGTACACATTTTGAAATTTAATTCAATTCAAATTCTTTAATGTCAATAATAACACAATTCAAACTCAAAATCGAGAATCTCTGAAATAAAGTTTTATTTCAGAGATTCTCGATTTTGAGTTTCTACTAATTTTAACTTCATTCCGACGTTTCGAACACTTTACAGGGTTCGTGGTCTGTGGTTCGTCATACGCAGACCACGAATACCGTAAAGTGTTCGAAACGTCGTTTAACATAAACGTAAAATTAGTTAATATACGCGAGTTTATCCGTTTGTACATAGTTATATTTCATGTGTAATCCTCGCGGTAACCGAAGAAAATATTCGAGAATCTCTGTTAAAACGGACATATCACCATTGACAATAGGCACATTGGAGGCAACGTAAGCACACCGTTATAAATACGGCGCGCACAGACATGGTTTAGGGTTCCGAAGACCATTACTCCGAGCACAAAGGGTTTGTTAGCTGAAGTTATGAAGAACTACCACCGCTGTTTGCCTTGAATAGCCTCGCGGTGTATGCCTGAGGTGTACCCTGTAGGCTATGTAGGGATTAAGCCCAACCCTAGACGGTTAACAGAGGATGACTTAGGTTTTAGTCGGTTGATTGATAGTGTATATTTGCTGTTTAACTAAAGCTCCTGCTAATGCGCCTATATAAGGTAGAATTTCCTTGTGCATAGGTATAACCAAAATACACAGAGTCCTTTGTTTACACTGGCGTACACTTCAACTCAATGTATCAAATAGGTGTTTCATATAAGTTTCTCAGTAGGTTCTAGGTCATATATGTATACTTTCTGTGTATACCTTAAGTTGCATTCAGACCAAACGAGCATTCGCTGTTCTATCCCCCACTCTACGAAATCAACGAATCACGTTTTGTGTAACGATCGAATTTCGTAGAATAGGGGGTTAGAATAGCGAATTGCTCGTTTGGTCTGAATGCACCTGTAGAATGATATTGATAACGAATACCTACCTACCTTGTAAAAACCCAAAAAATAATTAAAATTTATTTCTTTCAGATTAAAATTATTTCTCGTTGTGTATTTAATATTTTCCACATCATATCAATTAATTGAATCTGGTATAAATATCCGACAGGAAGCCGGCACCTGAACTTTTGGGAAATATGGTGGATCTTGCACATCATCATTGACTCTACCAGCCTACTAATTTTTATCAATGTCAACATTGATCAAATCGAGAAATCAACAACGTGATCCAAATGTACAAACTTTTTGAATATTGCTCACCTGTTCGTAAATTCATGAATTCAACAATAAGTAATCACCAACTCCATAACGCAGAAGCCTGAAAAGCTGCATCTCCCTAAGAATTTTCACAATGGAGCCGTTATAAATCTCCATTAAAACTAAGCAATTACCGAGATCTTCGAAGGGTCCTCAGAGGGTGCTGACATAATTTCAGCTCAGGTGGCCCGAAGGGTGCTGCCGGGCCCTTTTCGCGATACGTTACGCAACGCACCTGCGACGCGACCTTTGCGTTTTCGATAATCGCGAGTTGCGTGAGAGCGTATTTGCATTTAAAGGTTAAAGAGGTTCTTTTTGATAAATGACATTCATCAATCATTATAATTATGACATGGTATGGGTTAAATCTAAAGATTTATTCATGAAAAGTGGAAAGATTTTGTTTGAAATATTATAACGTGTTGTTTATATTTAAAATATTTAATAACTATGATTAAAATGTGCCCTTGGTAATTAATTTACTAAAAAGTAGTGATTAATAACAAACAATTTTAGAAATGCTGTCCCAAATAATATCCTAAACTTGCTAAACACTACTAAACAATGTATACCTAGCAAAGTGCTATATTATAAGTTATAACTACTGCGGTAGACGTTTTGCGTGATATATTTTGAACGCGTTTGTGCTGTTTGTAGTCACAACCTGTAGATATATTAGGATATGTATGCTGTATGAATACATACATAAAAATCAAAAGACTAGTGTGAACCTATTATCTTCTCTACAACATTTAGCTTAGCATAAAACTGTCGAAATACGACGCCCTTCAGCCAGAAGCTTGAGATCCCGATGGTATCCTGATTGTCCTGAAGCAGTCGCAAATAATAACATAAAACAATAGAATAATAGGCATATTATCATACATATCTCGTTGAAAATTTAACATTCTCTTTCTAGTCAAGGTACCTATTTGATAGCTTCTAAGAAACGTTTTAAGGGCAAGTAATATCTCGGTCAGTTGCCTAACCGCATTAAGCGGAGCTTGAAAGTACGAACGGGCTTATTAATCTAAATCGTGATCTAGGCACAATCGGTACACAGCACAATACGGAGTTCATGGTGACATCAAGGGGGTGTCACTCCGCGATTCCGCCGCGCGGCTACAAGTACATGCAGAGCGCCCCGTCTCCGTGGTCTATTCAATGGTTGGCGCGCGCTGTCTCGGAACGCACGTTTAAATTTACAACGCTGGCTCGTCACGTATCGCGAAATATATCGCTTGCAAATATTAGGATTATTTTATACATGTGCATCTTAAATGAAAATGCCGAAAATATGCTGCACAGCAGCATATTGCAATAATAATAATGTTAATTATCATGACGCGTTTTTCGCACAGCCGATGCGTCAGAGAGATACTAAAAAGTAAGGAACATAATATTACACTTATTACCTACATTCGTAGTAAATTAAATTCTCAGAAACTCAAGTCAATTACAGACAAAACGGTTTATTTTCGGACAAATTTGTCAGTAAAAAAGCGGCACATTTAAATAATGTAAAAAATCTTCGTTCTCTCATACTTTTATTGAATTTCGCGCCTTTTGTCCTAAGATATTATTTGGTTGTCTGACTTTATTCCCATAATATCAAATAGGTACACTGGTACATATAAGAGAAAATGCCGTGTATATTAATTTCCGCACACCTCACATAATGTCTACAGATATTTTTAGAATGTTCGTGTTATTATCAGGATTATTCTGATGGATATTCACCTAAAGTTAGCGAAGTCGTGTTGCTATCTCACTCACACCTCAAACAATGCCGCCCGGGCACGCGCGGCCGAAGCACAAAGAAGGTGCCGACCGAGTTGAGACAAATATTTTTGAATCCCGTGTATGAAATGCGTAGGTAAATTCTATAATCACGCATGAACTAAATTGTTGAATCAAGACGAATGCTATTAACGCCGTAGATATCATTGCAGTAATGTATTTGTCAGACGCCTCATAGCGCCGTTCGTTATTTTATTAGTTTTCAATAATTGACAACCCTGTTTTCGACGGCGTGCGGCTTATAAGCGACCTTTCCGCCACGCAATACGGCCCATTTCAGCTGCTCGCGTTGCCTCGCGCGCCGTTTTGTTTGGTAATAATAATTGTGTAGGTACATAAAAAGCCGGCATTTGTGAACATCAAAGCAGTGAAGCTTCTGTACTTTATATATTCTGTGGTGACATTTTGGACTGGGTAAAGTTAAATTTACGGCAGAATATAAATAATAAAATGAAAAGGCGACATTGTAATAGCAGTGTGAAAATATAATCTGTTTATAATTACATTAATTTGGGTAACTTACGACATGGTTAGGTTTGTCGTGGAATATCATTATTTCTTAAGGAGATATATGATTATTATCCTAACAAGAGTATCCATTAAATAATCAACTTAATGATTTAAATTAATTATTAAAACTTAACTTGTTTTGTCTGCACTAACTCGACCTAATATTCGGTTCGACTCATCATCTAAATCCATGGTTCGGCCATCTCTAGTCTCAGTCAGTAGTAGGAATCCTTTCAATGTAGGTATTACATTGGCACATATTTGGGCTCTAAAGTAGGTACTATGTCATCACCTAGTTTTGTTGTCTTTAGGTATGCTTTGATTTGGAAAAATAAAACAAAACACTCCCAAGCACACCCGGTTTTCACTAAACCTACAACTAGATCCAAAATATCGTATAAACCAAACAAATTTACATCTTTCTTACATCTAGTTACTGTATAAAGCAGTTGAGACATTGATAGGGGAAGCCGTGATTAACTCCAGTCGTCCTTTGATCAGAGCGGTCTACATGCGCAAGCACATGCGCGGGCAGGGCCGCAATTGACATGCAAAGACATGCTCTCGCACATGTGTGGGTTACTGAGAAATGTATCAAACGATCTGGCTAATTCAAAATATTACTGCTCCAGGAAAGATAATGGTTTTACACTATATCTATTTTTACTACCTGTATGATTGCTTATGTTGTAGGTATATAAGCATAATAAAGAAAATGAACGATGACGGAAAAAAACATAACGACAGGTTAAGTACAATATACAATACAATACAATACAATACTCTTTATTGCACACCTCGTAACATAAAAAAGAAGATAACAAAAAATTCGAATATTAAAAGTAAGAGGTAACACAACAGGCGGTCTTATCGCTAAAGAGCGATCTCTTCCAGACAACCTTTGGGCAATGAAACAATGCAACCAGTAAAAAAACAGTAGGTGATGCAAGACATGAAATAAGGAAAATAAATAAACAAGTTTATTAATTACGACACGTAATATATTTTTCTCAAACATGCAATGAAATGTTGTAGTTACGTGCCCAAAAAGTGGCCGGGAAGTACCTCGTTGCCGGCCTAGGCCGGCAAGTGCCACTTTTTTAATTTTCATTCGGCATAGGGTTGTGACCTGGCATCTTGGCTTTTAGCCAATAATTATCTGTAAGTAATATTAGTATTAAAAAAAATGATTGGCTAATTGTTGCAGTTATAATTAGGTATATAATTTAAAATATGTATAATAACTACTCAAAATAATATTTAAAAAGCAGTATTATACGGTGCGATCCGTCGGCCCCGATCACCGAATGCGATTAATTGGACCCAACAGACCGAATCGTCTAATACTGCTTTTTAGAATTAAAAATTGGCGCGTTTCAAACAGGTCGAACTTAAAAAAAAAATTTGGTGTCTGTGTCGTATTTGATTTTTAAGGCAGTACCTATAGCTTAGTGCTTTCGCCTGTCCACAAGGACTTAAAATATAAAAAAAAAGTATTTGACTTTTGTTGTGTTTCAAAGACTTAGTTATGCAGTTGACTTATACGAGTAATAGGGATGATGACTGTTGCTAAAATAAATTATTTAACATTATGCACGACATAATACACGAATAAATTATTACTAAGATGTAGTTGTAGATTGCTGTAATTTTTGTACAGAACTTCTATTTAATAAATTGAAAAGAATAGGTCATTTGGCAGTACTCAAACGTGACGTCACTTTTGAGTATTTCATATAAAATTACATAGTGGTGATCGTTTTGACAGTTCGAAAAAAGATGCTGATTTGACTTGCCAGTCATCATGCCTATTTCTAAGAACGGAGATACATTTTTCTGTTTCATTTCATTGCATGTTTGAGAAAAGCATTATACATACCTCGGCCATGAAGTGACGGGTTGCCGTCCGAATACTATCCGGCCTCGCTTCGCTCGGCCGTCTACATATATTCGGCCGACAACCAGTCACTTCCCGGCCTCGGTAGTAATGTACTATAGAAATTTAAACTTGATCGGCGTTTATATACATATTATTATATGGCTTATAGTTTGTAAAACGAACACCAAAACCGAATTAATAACGAAATGTAGTGCTTAATTGTCGTTAAAAAACTGACTGAAATCAAGGTTTTTTAACTTCACGCTAATTGGGTGACCCAAAAAGTGAAAATGCCCCTATCCGTAAAGGGGTGAATATCTGAGCGTTTCAACCGCCTAATTTTGGTGGCATCATTTTTGTTAAAGTTTCTATTCGTTACAATGTGCTCCTTTGCCATTTGAAGGAGGCACGGTACCTTATACAAATGACGAAGTATAACGTTAAGTTAACGTTATAAAGTTAACGTTAAAAACTTCGGCAAAAATGATGGCACCAAAATTAGGCGGTTGAAACGTTCAGATATTCACCCAAAGAGCGCGTGTCAAAGAACTAAAATAAATGAATATGATATATTCTATTTAAGTGAATACTTATTTGAAATTATGAGATATAGCTCATAGATACTCGTATAGGTCGCTTCGAACGTAGATACCTTTTCTAAAAATTATAACTTGATACAACTCGGATGAAGTCTAGGTACTCTCTGATTCCTCTGAATCCTCTGATCATACATAATATCCCGTCAAATGAGAGTATAACACACTGTAGTAAACCTTTTCTGTAGCTTCCTATTGTGCAAGAACAATAAGGCAAAGGTTACAGCGTTGATCATGATTGTGGCCGCCTCGCATCGCCTTTTATGGAAATTTTACCCGCGTTTTTGTCCCTGTGTTGTGTCATGGGCCATAGACTAGACAGTAGCAAATTTGACTTGTCTTAAATAACGTTCAAGGGCAATAATATAAACAAAATAGTTAGTTGTGGGTAACATGTAAAGTAAAAATAGATCCATATACAATTATACACTTTACCACTTCTTGTTGTTACAAGAAAATAAGAAAAGTTGTTACAAAATTAATGAAATTTGAAATAGGTATGTGGGAGAGTTATATAACACACACCAATAACATTAAGTACCTAATCAAAGTAGTTAAAGTAGATTATAAATATTAGATGTCATATACCAAAGAAAAACGACCAAGATCACCTATGTCCGAGATGGGGATCGAACCCACGTACTCAGCTTTCGCGGCTGATGCCTGTACCCCTCGTGTAGTTAAAGTAGTCTAATTTTGATGTAATCTTGTTTCTCAATTGGTTAATTTGATAAATATGTCATCACACCACACACCATTAGCCTATGATAGTCCACTGCTGGACGTAGGCCTCTCCTATTAACTATGCGTATAAACGCATTAGGAAGTAAATGCCCATAATCGCCACGCTGGGCAAGCGAATTGGCGATCGCAGTAATGTGCCCACTATTATGACGCTGCTGTCCATATGTGTCTATCTTTTATCAAATAATGGTAAGTGACACTTCAATCCCTTAGTCGACTATTACGACACCCGATACTCTCTCTTACGATAGTCATCATTTAGAATTAAATCTTATATTTATCGATCTAAATTCACTTCCGATTGGTAAATTAATTCCTCAAAAAGGTCAACTCAGAACATAACTTCTTTTGATACACAACTAACATTTAACACCCAACTTTATAGACCAAACGAATGCTGGCACTCGCGCGGATAGCAAAATAACACTCGTATATTGCCCGTTGGAATAAATTCTGAAGGATTTACAGGCCATGTACACGGACAGATATATGCATTTATATGACAAACTTTGCTACACTTTAGCGCAATTACTGCAGTAATGATGACCTAAATTAGCTCTGACACTATTATTTAAATCAAAATTCACATACAGTGTGCAGTGGGTGAAGTAAATGTACTTTCGTTATGTATGATGCTTGTTCTAGCCAACAGAGATCTAAGGAGACATGATTTTGTAAGAAATATACATATAAGTGCCTATAATGCACATACTATGTATGTAAAATCTTAATCATCTGTATCATTATAACAATAACTTACGGTCTGCAATGAACAGTCCAAATTGCAATTCAAAATATGGGAATGATCGTCATCGTCGTATTTTATTTAGACTTACCCCTTTACACCCGGGTTGATACGATCGTGACAGTTAATTACAAATAACTAAAACTCCATCTAGGTACCAACTGAAAATTTAAATACACTAATGACTAATCATCAATTGATCATAGATTTGTTTTCAATTCAACAAATTTATTCTGTACTAAACTTGATCTTATTTTCTGTAATGTAGAGATGTAATACTTGACATTAAAATTAAATTTAATATTAATAGAGATTTTTTTAGATGATCTTTTTCAAAAGCTTAATACAGAAAATAATTTAAGAACTTAAAACCACAAACGTTGAACATCGTTGGAACAACAAATCACCTCACTAAGTTACAGGCAATCTACGTCAAGTTTAAATGTTCTCCACATAATTAAATACATTTACATAACCATGATGTAACTTAACATACCTACTTTCTACTATAATAAGTAAAAACAAGACTTGAAATTTTCTCACGTCCCTCGTCCCAAGGTTAGATTCACGGATAACCAAGCTACCCGTTCCTGCGGTGACCACGGGTCACGGCGATACGTGGCTCACATAGTAATACTAGAGATGTTATCTGAACTGCTGAGATGAAGCAATTAAGCTTTGACAGTTCTCTGAATTATGTACCCAGCTCGTGTATCAACCTACCAATAAGTTGATAGCTACCGTATCTACTTGACATGTGTCTTTTATAAGCAGATATTCGGGCCAAACAACGTTTAGATCGACACTATTTTGTCATAACGCTGGTGACAAGTTTACCAAGTTTGTTAGAAAACATGTTTATAAATTGTACATAGGTACATCATGTCAAGTTCACACCGACATCGACACATGTACTACATCTACATGCATTATATGCCTCATGTCAAGTTCACAATGACACGTATAATTTTAAGTACATACGTTTGTATATATAAGGGTATAAGGTACCTACACATTCCATTCTGACTACGTGGTGACGACAGTATAGTTTGGAAAATATTATTTGACCGTCTGTTATATTACTTAAGTATGGCCATTTTGTTTTACGCTAACACTAGACAATCAGCAGTCGAGCACTTTTCTATTGTTAATGACGCAAAACAAAAGGTCGTAAGAAAGATAAGAGTCGGTCAAATAATATTTTCTCAAACTTGCTACGGAATGTTGATGTTACTTACTTTAAATGAAACCCGGAAATACTATGTATCCGGTGTCATATGCTAAGATGATATATATGTATTTATTTCACACCTAGGACTGCAAACAAACTGTCTTTTGTTTTGAAACGTCAAATTGTGAGACTAGGTTAAATTGTGTGACAATCAGCCACAGAAAAAAAAAATAACCTAAGAACTCATGTCTATATCACCGGGTAAAAGGATACCTCAAACAGATTTAAAAAAAAGTTAGGCGCGAATGTTTTTTTTAATGTTTTATGATATTGTACTATTGGTTTATTTACAAATTGATTAGTGAAATTAGTTAGTTTTATTTCATGGCAAATTTGAGAAAAGCACTATACAAATCTCGGCGAGAAACAGGGTTACAGGCCCATATTATTATCTACTTGGCCTGTAGCCCTTCGTTTCCCGTCCTCTATAGTAATGTACTATTCCCGAACTATAAGAATATATTTGTCACCGTCCCAACTCTTTCCGTGGATATCGTAAGAGTCGACTAAGGGGTTGAAGTGTCACTGACCATTAATTTATTGATGATGGGCAGCAGCGTCATCATAGTGGACACACGACTGTGATCGCCAACCCGCCTGCCCAGCGTGGCGATTATGGGCATTAATTACATCCTAATTATTATCGTCCATACACGTAGATAATAGGAGACCCCCAGCAGCAGACTGAAATAGGCTGATAATAATTAAGATGTTTTGTTTACGAAACTGGTGATTTCGGTTTCAAGTTCTGGCGAAGGTATAAATTTGTGTGCTTATCACAAATATTTGTTGCATTTTTCCAACCGCATATTACCTACTAGGAAAAATTAACCTACCGTTACAAATACCTATTTGCAAGTAATTTTCCACTGAAGCACAAAAATGTGTAAAATTATTCAGCTATTACAATATAAAATGAAACATAATATAAATTTAAAAAAGTGTTATATACATACTAAGATGTTACAGCAAAAACGGCTCCTATTTTAGTATTCTTTGATATAGAACACGCTTAATAGGCGCGCAAGTCTCGTTAGGGCTAAGCCGTGAGCTCGTATTTTCCAATTTGCGTTCTGTGTGCTTACTATGAGCTGCCACCGTCAGTTTAACGCAGACGTCGCAGTTTCTGTCTATCCTGCTCACACTCTCGTCACGTGCGAGCGACAAACAGAAAGTAAGTCCACGTTATACCATACTTGTACGAAGCGATTTACTTGAGCCATTTACTGGCTCATGGTACGCCTACTAAGTGTATTGGAGCGAGCGTGATTAATTTACGTATTGAGTAAACGCTACTTGCCTAGTTGCCAACTAATGGTATGGTTCCTGTATGCCTGCCATTAGCTCCCCCGGCGCCGTGAGTTACTTTCTACCCCATCCAGCTCATACTCGCGGATTGGTGCAAACGAGAGGGACAGAAAGAAAGTCTACGTTATGCTCCGGCAGCAACTCATGGTAAGCATACTGGTCGCAGTAACTATACTAACTATACACTATACAACCGACGTGGGAGTGAATCAGTAACGCTGATCCGACGTAGCTTTGTACTGACGTAGTTAATGGAGGCTTTTTCGTGTCAAGCTTAGGTGAGGTATGGGTTCAAAATCTATGTATTTTCACTCAGGTATACACAATCTTTTTAACTGAAATTTATGCTGAAACCTGCCATCAGTGGGTTTGGTATGTTGCATATTCTAACATATAGTAAATTAAACTTTTCCATAAAAACAAACTACATATTTCCAACTTACATAATTGTTTTAAAAAATCGAATTCCATAAGGGCGGATTTTTATTTTATTGTATTTTTTTTTAATTTTCGAAATTTGGATATTTTCATATTTTTTCTACTCAGAATCGCGAGCTCTTTCGATCCTCATTAGTAGATAGTGTCCCAAGAGTCCAAATTTGGAAAATTTTAAAAAATGACAACCAAATCAAAAACTTCCCATAAAATATTGTCGTTAGGTATTTCATAAATTATAATTTTTAGTAGATATCAGGTTGTTCACAGACATGGCTGTCACCCGTCCGGCTTTCCCCGGATTTGTCCTAGTTGGTGGCCCTCCGGCTGTCCGGACGGTTTTCGAAAAATGTCCGGGTTAAAACCCGGTTGTCCTGGTTTTAAGAATTTCGAGATGGCAGCCCTATTTACAGATCACTAAAAAGTATTCAAGACTTCATTCATATTTACGTTTACCGGCATGGAGTTAAAGTAAAACGCTATGGTTTGGTCACAAACATGAATATTATAATAACTGAAATTACTTTATGACCTACAAAAATTACCTACATTAGGTAAAGTGAGGATTGTAACAAATAAAATATGTTTTCACGAATGAGCATTATGCAAATTGAAATTTGCTCAGCACTTATGAAATTATAGGTTTATTTTTACATAAATTATTAATTTTTAAACGCATGCTGTTTCAAATCATAAATTTTATTTGTATGAGAAATGAACGGCACGATACCCGCTAACGACTTTCGTTCCTTTTCTTCCGAATTTTATAACTTAGAAAACTTAACGAAGATGATGTTTGGCAAAAATAAAGTACCTAGCTACGAGGAATGAGTTCACCACAAATATTTTTATTATTTTCCTACGTTACTACTATATAATCGTATGTTTTGCGTAAAAGCATTTAAATACACCCAGTTGGTGCACAACTACTCGTTGTACAAAATATTGTGGTTACTAGGTAGGTATTATTGGCATGCCCAGATGGTTCATTGTATGTATTTTGTATAAGTATTGTACAATTAGTTAAACAAGACATAATTATACAAGAACTAAGGTAAAAAGTTGGCGCCTTCTTCATGTTATTACTTCTCAGTATTATATGTATAAATACGAAAAAGTGCAGGTGTTGAAACTTCTAGTTTAGCCTACAAGTGCGGTTATGTATATGTTTGCATTCCCTCTTACGTTTCTAATTTTTTACTTGATAATACCACCAGTTCTGAGATATCAGTAATTACGGTGTCGAACGAGTTATTCATTAAAAATTAATAGCCCTGCCTCTTTAGAAATTGTGGATTAGTGGCAACATCCGTGTTCTTAGAGGGTGTATGTTTCCGAAGAATACTTTATACATACGACCGTTCAAAGCTACAGAAAGTTTTTACCCCGTTTTATAGTAAGTAAACGTGTCATTCTCCCATTGGTGAGCATCCTGCCACTGGTAGATTGCGTTTTGATCCATATCGTTTATCGACCCTCATTTTTGTAGCTCATTATTTTTCTTACTATTTAATACCTCCAGAATTTAAGAACCGCAGTATATTGTTTTTTATTTCACAAGTACCGCACAAATTTTCCTAAAAATAAACGTTCTAAGTTCAAAATTGACGCGCAACTGTTCCCAAACTTCGCTAGCTGCGGTAAAACTTACGGACATCCGACATAAGCTAAAGCGGGCGCAGCGCGAAAGTGACCAGTGTCAGACACAGTGACTAAACTCGTGTAGTTGTGCCTTTATTTGGAGGTGAGTGCGTGCAGCTTTGAGCGCAGTGTTTCTTGCTGGAAAGGTAGCAGAGTGGCCGGTTTAAACAAGGCGGTGTCGGCCAAACTTATTTGCATTTACACGGGCCGAGTAATTGCGCTGCGCTTCTGGGAGAAGTTTAATTAAACTCGAGTGTCTTTAGCATGGGATATAAATTATGAAAGTAATCGAAACTTAGGTAAAGCACCTATAAAACGTCTAGACAGTAAAATATTGTGTAAATACTCAGCATGTAGTCTTGATAAAGACATCGTAACAAGAATGTTTGTTACTATAATTAAATATGATTTGTAATCGCGAGTCAAGTTAACCAGTGACTAGAATATACCTATACAAGTATTTACTTTACAAGTGTAACAAAAACTGAGAAACAAAAAGTCTAAATAAGGCAATTTAAGGCCCGCTGGTTCACGTTAAAAGCCAGAAAGTATTAGCTAAGTCCCTAAACTTTTTTTTTTCGAAAAGCTCTTTAGCTGAACTGATCCTAGAAATCTAATTTTGTTTTTTTTTTTTCAAAAACTATCTAATTGGCCTGTGGGTACTATCGCCAGTGTCAGTATTTATTATTTACCTAACCAAGGTATCTTAAGTGGGAGGGTTGGTACCAATTTCATTAACGTATACCTACGAAAATCTTTGTTTTTAACAAGACGTAAAGTAAATAATCATATAGACAATCAAATTCCCAATAATTTAAAGTATGGGGAATTCCGTATCCATAGGAAAATCAAATCAAATAATTTATTTGCTTTAAACATAATTAAATGCATGCCAATACAGAATCATTATTACGACTAACATTACGGCACATGTAATGTCTAAATTAAAAGGTTGGAATTAGAAAATATTATATGGAAAAAATAATTGAATACAAATTAAATGAGAGAAATTTTACAAGTCAGTAGGTATATTATATAAAACATTACTTAATTGGTCATGTCAGGTCAAGTGCATTTGCAAAGTATTCGTCAAAAGAGTAGTACGTATGGTCTATTCATAAAATATTCTTTTACTCTTTTATCAAAAATCATTATGTCATCACAATCCCTTAAATCTTTGGTTAACTTATTATAAACTTTTATTGCAATATTTACAAGACTATTATTATATGTCATATTCTTTCGCCATAATCCGCTATCTTAAGGTTGTCTGGAAGAGATCGCTCTTCAGCGATAAGTCCGCCTGTTGTCACCTACTTGCATCTACTGTTTATCTGTGTTTCTGTTTAAGTTTTCATTGTAGTGCACAATAAAGCATATTTATTATTATTATTATTTATTATTATAATGTGCATAGTTAGAGGCAGACAGGGCCAATTTGTCATTATTTCTTAAGTTGTAGTTGTAGCTTTGACTCTGCCCTATCGTAGCATATGATTCTTTTTTCCCATGTATATAAAGACATAAACGGTACAAATAGAATGAAACAACTGTCAAAATTCGATTTTCTGTAAATATAACTATGTCTGTGAGTATTGGGCACTTTCATGTAACCTTCTACAATTCTCAGGGCTTTCTTCTGTTTTAAAAATGTAAATCATGTAAATCATATAATTACCTAAAAACTAACCTAACGTTTGAACCCAAGATGTATTTCTGACTTTTTGTTGCAGCTGTATCACACCAGAGACAATAAAATAAGCTCCCATAAAATAAACGCGATGTTTTCCATTTTTTGCGTTATATAATTAACGGCAATAGATATACGCTTGAAAAACGCTTTCTCAGATTATTTTCTTCTTTTCTATGTCTATTCACTGTAAAATTCATACGGAACTCGTACACCACTCAGACTTGTTAGTACTTGACGGATTTTTTTATTTCATTTAGGTAGATACCTACTTGTCGACGATATTACTGTCATGTCATGCACCCTTGTGACTTGATTAAGAGAGTTCAAAGCCCCCAAGGCTAAGAAAGAGCGAGCTGATCAAAAAGCCACGACTCTGCAATCCATAACACTCGAGATATCGCTTTCGTGCCTCGTTTACGTTTCAAGTCAATTGCTTTGCCATTTACTGGCAGGCCCACCGCTTACCTAAATAAGTGTTGTTGCTTATTGAGTTTGATGAAGGTGTTAGGACATTTACGTTCAACTGATTTGATTTTAGTATGATTAGTAAAACAAGTATTTACTTAATAAATATTAAATATGTCGGAACGTCAAGTCTGATCTGACTTGGGTGAATTCTGAGCGGGGCTGGCAACACCGACTATCTCGTGAAGATGGTGGGGGAACTGGTCGAGCATAGTTGTTACTGACGGGGAGACTGCTCCTCACTCTGGATCGAGACGCTCGACAGTTCGGTTGTGCCTAACCTCGTTACTGACTTCACCGCGTTCCGTTGTAATCCGTTTTCATCTGAGCTGTATTTGATTATTTTGCACTTTTGTTAATGTAAAGTAGTTCGATTAAACGACAATATCTTAAATCAAGTTTTATTTCGCAAATATAATGGAAAACAGTGACAAAGCTCCACCCACACCGTTTGACCATCCTTCAAATATTATACAAATTAGGTTCAAAGTATCACACATTTCGTCTATATTTATATTATGTATTAATTTGTATACATTATCTATTATATTATATATTGCATGTATATGTTATTTTAGTAAGTATATTTGTGTCGTGTCGTAGGCATAGGGTAGTTTTATTAATAGTAAGTAGTAAGTGATATTGTACAGCCCACCACTTCTCTGCTTTGCCTTAAGGTTGACTGGTAGAGAATGTCTTTTAGCATTAAGTTCGCCTTTTTTACATTAAGGTTTTTTTTGTGCAATTAAGATTATATAAATAAATAAACCGATATTGGTGATGGGCAGCAGCGTCATCATAGTGGACACATTACTGCGATCGCCAATCCGCTTGCCCAGCGTGGCGATTATGGGCATTTACCTCCTAATACGTCTATACGCATAGTTAATAGGAGAGGTCTACGTCCAGCAGTGGACTATCATAGGCTGATGAGATGAGATGAGATGAAATAAATAAATATCTGTCATGTCACAATCTTAGACAAAACTATCTATTTAGTCAAAGAAATTTGAGTTTTTTGTGAAAAAAAAAAATTATAAAGTAACAATCTAAAACAAATCGATACAGTTCCACTGTAGGCTGAAATGGTCTATATATTATGGATTCCTAATAAGTACTTAGGTAAACAAGCTTCATGTCCTATCTACAAGGATTAAACTGAAATGAGCAATACCACAGAATATATAAAGTACAGAAGCTTCACTGCTTTGATGTTCACAAATGCCGGCTTTTTATGTACCTACACAATTATTATTACCAAACAAAACGGCGCGCGAGGCGACGCGAGCAGCTGAAATGGGCCGTATTGCGTGGCGGAAAGGTCGCTTATAAGCCGCACGCCGTCGAAAACAGGGTTGTCAATTATTGAAAACTAATAAAATAACGAACGGCGCTATGAGGCGTCTGACAAATACATTACTGCAATGATATCTACGGCGTTAATAGCATTCGTCTTGATTCAACAATTTAGTTCATGCGTGATTATAGAATTTACCTACGCATTTCATACACGTGATTCAAAAATATTTGTCTCAACTCGGTCGGCGCCTTCTTTGTGCTTTGTTTGTGGCGGCATTGTTTGAGGTGTGAGTGAGATAGCAACACGACTTCGCTAACTTTAGGTGAATATCCATCCGAATAATCCTGATAATAACACGAACATTCTAAAAATATCTGTAGACAGTATGTGAGGTGTGCAGAAATTAATATATCTGCTTAATGCATTTAAAAATCAAGAATTACGTTAGGTACCTACGCATTCATTACAAAAGCAGCATAAATAAGTAATGGTTTAATCACAATCGTAAGGCAGACGTAACACGTTACGGCATTTTCTATTATATGTAGGTACCAGTGTACCTATTTGATATTATGGGAATAAAGTCAGACAACCAAATAATATGTTAGGACAAAAGGCGCGAAATTCAATAAAAGTATGAGAGAACGAAGTTTTTTACATTATTTAAATGTGCCGCTTTTTTACTGACAAATTTGTCCGAAAATAAACCGTTTTGTCTGTAATTGATTTGAATTTCTGAGAATTTAATTTACTACGTATGTAGGTAATAATTAAGTGTATTATTATGTTCCTTACTTTTTAGTATCTCTCTGACGCATCGGCTGTGCGAAAAACGCGTCATGATAATTAACATTATTATTATTGCAACATGCTGCTATGAAGTATATTTTCGGCTTTTT
Organism: Thaumatotibia leucotreta; assembly: GCA_025490895.1. Lineage (NCBI taxonomy): Eukaryota > Metazoa > Arthropoda > Insecta > Lepidoptera > Tortricidae > Thaumatotibia > Thaumatotibia leucotreta. Next base: position 6,338 of record JALPQI010001834.1, on the reverse strand, counting down.
CATTTAAGATGCACATGCATAAAATAATCCTAATATTTGCAAGCGATATATTTCGCGATACGTGACGAGCCAGCGTTGTAAATTTAAACGTGCGTTCCGAGACAGCGCGCGCCAACCATTGAATAGACCACGGAGACGGGGCGCTCTGCATGTACTTGTAGCCGCGCGACGGAATCGTGGAGTGACACCCCCTTGGCAATACTTAGGACCTATTTAATTACCACATATGCAAGTACTGGTACCAACAACTTAACCAAACCAAACATGCCCCATTTGCGTTTCATCCCGTGCCATATTTCAATTCGCGCAACACACATTAATGCCTTTAGGAAAAATATAGGATGCAAGGCGCATAAATACTTGGCAGAATGCACCACTATCGAATCTTACAACCTCATGTATCTCTTTCCTCCTTTCCATATTTGCACTTTATACTAATGGATATAAGGTTGTTATTGCAGTGGCTTAATTTGATATGATAAGAGGTTGCAAAAATAAGTAATCGATCAGTATGACCTTCATTGTGACGTCAATTAGTACCAATCGTAAACATGTACATGTGCATTATGTGGTTTGATTTGTGTGCATAAGCAATTTCTCATTGAGAGCTTCCGAGTTCAGTGTTCACATGGAACTTCTTGCTGAAAAATATACAATACATCAACACATCGTCGAGTGTAGATGTTAACCCTCCATATGTAAATAGGTAGGTATACAAGGTGCCCGTGAGGAAAGGGAAAATTTTAACAGCATATTCCTGAGACTAACAGAAGCAAAAAATGTTAAGTGAGTTTTGATCAAAACTGCAAAAAAAAAGTTTTTTTTTTGGTGTTTTGAATGCCTCAATACACAAAAAATGATTTTATTAATGAAACTATCGCAAAAATGCACTTTAAACGTTTTTTTTTTCTCATTTGCTAGATAATTAAATTTTGTTTGTTCATTTGATGTCTGTCAATTAAGTGTGACAAGACTAAGACAACATGGTAACAAAATCGTTTCCTAAAATGCGTTTATCATAGCGTAACGGGCTAAAACGGTTTTAGGAAAAAATCAAATTTTCTCTTAAAATAGACTCAATCCAGAAAACTTCATATGACATTTTTAACTTCAAATTTGGTCAGAAATCCGCTGTCGATTTTTTTCCCCTTCCTCATGGGCACCGTGTATAATATATAGTAGGAATATTATTGTCGTTTTATCTGAAGGTAATAAGTTTTAGCAAGTTTTTGATCCACTTTCTGATTAGGTACCAATTGAGCTAAAATTACGTTAGTTATTTTGACGGATGACAATTGAATTTAATGATATCGCGCTGACATAAAAATAACCCAACCTAACCGAACCAAACATATTGTACCTAAGGTGTTACCTACTAAATTTATTTTATTTAACTATCAGTTTGATTTGATTTAACACAAGTGTTTGGTTATTATTACCTTTGTTATGTCGTCACTTTTTCAAAATTTAGTTTCATTTAACAAAGCTTGTTTTTTTCAGGAGTGAAGAGTGAAGTGAAGAAGTCTAATGAAGAAGTCGACAAGTGGTCACAGGAACTGGAAACGAAAAGATGTATCTAATCCTATCAATTGTGTGCCCAAGATTATGTGCCCCGGCCTTAGGTATATGTATCTAATCCTATCAATTGTGTGCCCAAGATTATGTGCCCCGGCCTTAGGTATGTATCTAATCCTATCAATTGTGTGCCCAAGATTATGTGCCCCGGCCTTAGGTACCTAATGTTTATTCTAGTGTTAAACCTAGATTTTATATACATATGTACGTTCATTAATTCCAATTCATATTGAATAGCTACTTAAATTTATAATATTTATATAGAGGTTGTGGATATTAAAACAGAAATGAGTAGTTAATTATGTAAGCAATAGTGTAACGAGGATTTCGCCTAATGGGTCGATTCGATTGCAAAAGTTATAGGTATAAGTAGTTAAAGGCAGGCAAGGTTAATAATAACAAAATTTAAATTCGTAATTTTTGTGTTACGAAGTTAAATTATATGTACCTAACCACTTTTGGCAGAGAAAAAGGAGACAAATTAGAATTTTTTATGAACGATTATCAATACGCGTCTACATTTTTAATTTTGACGCCCATTTCGACTGCCAAAGGTTGTTGGTACACACTATAATTAGTATCACAAACTTTTGTAATACAATTGAGCCTTTTTTTTATTTTCGACCCTCATAGATGATAGAGGTTCTACTTAAGAAGTTTTCACATCCACTGTGGAGCATTCCATGAAAACATCTACTTTTTGTCGCTTACGTGTCGCTATGGTAGCTACCCTAATAAAATATGCTAGCTGGTAGGAAACACTGTCAATCTTAAAGCCTTGATATGTTATTATTATACTGTAACTCGGCTTACTAATTTAATTTTTCAAAAGTATTGAAAAGACAGTGTCGCTAACGACACGTTTTAATGGAATGCTTCTAAATACAATAATTCACTAGCAGACTCGGCATTTTTTTAACGGGAGAAAATCTACCGACTTAAGTATATCCCTAAGTATAGTAATTATAATACAATTACCTAAGCATATGTTTAGTTGCAGCGTAACCACCAGCGACCAATAGCCATCTGCTACTCTGTGGTTTCAATTACCATTAATCGTCTTGAATTAACTTCAACTTCAAGTCATGAAGTGTAGCGAAACTAATGTCGCCTGTGTTATGTATCAAAAACAGTAAGGAAAACATAAAAACAATTCAACATAGCATATAGATACTCTTAGTGCTATAGGTTAAAGGTGGCACCCGATCTGTCACCGTCTAATCGGTATTAATCATCTTCATCAGCCTATAATAGTCCACTGCTGGACGTAAGCCTCTCCTGATAACTATGCGTATACACGCATTAGGAGATACATGCCCGGTATTAATCGATCAAATAAAATCAATAAGTCAATAGGTACATTTTATCTTACGAGCATATAGTTTAAGAATATAGTTTCCTTAAATTGCTCAATGTAGACTCTCCGTGGTCTTCCTCTTTTTCTTTTTCCTTCGATTAAAACTTTAATGAAGTCATCGTGACGAAGTAAATGACCTATCACTAACTTTAGAAACACAATTTACGTGATCGTGATTTTTGTTTCTATGTACATTCTTTTTACAATCTACCCTTGTGTCGTTAGTTTCGCATCGGTACAGAAGTCGAGATTCGACGACCGAACAACCGGCAAATTTGACACATATTACGCTATTACATTGACATAAAAGCTTTGATGAGCTTTCTTTGACCGGCTTATGTCGATTGCTCGTCGAAAGAAAGGGGGTCGCCCTAAGTAAATAAGATAGGTAGGTACCGAGAATAGTACATTACGACACAAGTGCGAAAAACATGAAATTCGAAACGAGTGGCGATGTTTTAAAACACCACCGATGGAGTGTTTTAAATCGACACAAGTTACGAATTTCGTTTTTGCACGTGTCTCGTACGATGTTTTTTAGTACAGATGGTCCTCCGAAGTTTCAAACCTGAAGTAAAATGACACACTTCTCGCACTAGAGCCTAAAAAATACACCATCTGTGCTAAAAAAGTAATTTTAACACGATAGAATTAAAATGTGATACAATGTATTTACGGTTGATATAAAAACTGTAATATAGAGGCAAATAAGAATAGGACCTAATAAATAATGTGTATAATGCTAATCATAAAATTGTTTTCCTTTGTTCCATCTTCAGAAGCGCGATTCTAAATTCAAACCATAAACTTAACACAACGTTATTGCACAATAAAGAAAGCAAAGCCCGTCCACCAAGGCCTTTAATCACTTAACGCCCAGCGCTGGGATTAAAATTCATGAACTAATTACTTCAGGGCGTGAAATAATTACAGGGCAACACTGGCCGACCAATTACCACCGCTGATTTATCAGTGTTGCCTGATCAAATAATTAAAAATATGCCAGCCGCGCTGTAAATCGTCCATACCACAGACAGAAATTGAACTAGATCACTGAACACTATTCTGATAAAGTGTTTGTTACACATTCGTATATTTAGTCACTAGGCGCGACATGTTTCGGAGAGGTCTCCATTATCATATCAAGCACTGATCCGTGTCCACGTTTCGCGACTAGCGAGCGCGGAGCGTACTGAAACGTGTTTTAAATTCAATATTATATGTTTCGGGAAATAGAGTACAACAGGGGCCCATTTCTCAAAAGCTTGTAACTTGTAATACAAGTGGAAGTCTCTTTTTGATACTAAAAATTAGATAAGGACTTCCGCTTGTATTACAAGTTACAAGCTTTCGAGAATTTCGAGAAATGGGCACCAGGACGAACATTGATATTAATGGCCGTTAAAAACTAGTCCTCTATCTATGGTGGAAAGTGTTTATTTTATGTGATCAATACTGGATGCGATGTCCCCCCAATAGCTTCAAAGTGCGAATTCATCGTTTATCGAAAAAGGAAGAATATAAAATATTATGGATTATAAGAACTACTTATATTATGGTTTCAATCCAAAGTCAGGGAGCATCTTTCTTTACTGTCTCTGTTATGGTATGGAATGTAGAAGAGCGCCAACTTCAAAAATGTTTAATAAACTATAACGTGCATAACTGTGATGTAGAATCTTTAATCGTATTGAACAATTCTGAGTACACAGATTTCTCTAAATAGTTACAGTAAAAAAGTAGGGAAGTGATGTGAGAAATGGATTATCATTCGTCCCGTCAGCAAAGCGACAAAAGGGGTACATGATGAAAAAATAATATAAATTAGGTATTCCTAATATAATATTATCTTGCAGCATGGAGGAGTCGTCTCACTAACAAAAAAATTAATATTTGATCAGTATTAGATACTTAACACTATTAAAATGATAATTTAACCATTTCACTGTCCGTACCTCATAATTATGTAAGATGGGACATCTTACAAAAAATATATTTATTTATTTATATAAGTCATAAATTTGCATTAAGCATATGCACGACAAATGGACAAATAACTCAACCGATTTCGATAATTATTTTTTTAACCGACTTCAAATCAAACCGAAATGGCTAGCCGAATGGCTAGCACCAATTCGGGGTATGATGGTGGGATCATGGAGAAATCGGTTGAAGTCAATTATTTTTAATTTTACTATTTTTTTTCGACTGGTAATACCCCTGCTACGTCTAGTAACATATTTTGTCTGTGGTTCACATTCAATTTCCCGAATGGAAGTTGCGGGTATTGTCTGAACGGCGCACCGGATTTGTGTGCAATGGTGATCTTTTATCAAACGGATTGGTTTTTGATGCCTATTTTTATTTGTTTGTATTTTAAAGCAATCGCCGTACTTAATTTTGGTGAAGAGTTTTATTATTATTCCCAAATATTATTATAATGTTACTAAAAACAATTTTTCTAAAATCTACACTACATTATTAATTTGCTTACATGATTCTATGTCTTTTTAACTGACTTCAAAAGAGGAGGAAGTTCTCAGTTCGATTGATTTTTTTTTGTTTCAATGTTACCCAATAGGTATCTCCAAGAATCGTGAACAGATTTAATTTTTTTTTGTAATCGAACGTGTATAACCCCGAAATGGTCCCGTTGGCACCAAGTTGGGGTCTGATAATGGGATCTTGGAGAAATCTTGGGATCTCTTCAAATGTTATATGTAGGTACTGGTAATTTTCACGGTATACTTATATATATATTTAGGTATGGCACTTTTGGTAATTTTCATTCATTTACAAGAATTTGCATTCAGAAAGTAGGATTTGATGATAGGAAACCAATTGGTGATTATATTATATGAAGGCTGACATAATATCATCATCTCAGCCATAAGACGTCCACTGCTGAACATGGGCCTCCCCTCTGGACCTCCACATGTACCGGTTAGATGCAACCTGCATCCAGCGTGTCCCGGCGAACTTCATAAGGTCGTCTGTCCATCTTGTGGGTGGACGTCCTACGCTGCGTTTGCCTAGCCGTGGTACACTTTTCGACCCCACTTTTTGACAAAATATCCTAGAGCTTCCAGTTTCTTGTTTTCCAGTTTATTTTCTAACTTTTTGGTTTATGCGGAAAGTAATGCCTTCACTTTCTGAATAAACTCTACCTACCAATTGTTTTTTGTATTGTCCCCAGCCGTTATTAAAGTAAATTCTGACAGCTGTCAGTTCAATACATTACCTGTCATCAATGTCACTTTTTGACACATTAGGCTATTTGACAGTATCAGCAATTCAGCATTGATTTGATAGCGGCTCGAAAATTACTTTTTCCCATTATTTTTATGGAATCGTGCGTGTTGAGGTGTAATGCTGTAACAATTGACTTTAGTTTACTTACATGATA